>JACEVL010000009.1:2904597-2935463 GCA_020284085.1 Aporrectodea caliginosa
GGCTTGATTTAGGCCTCAGAAGTGTCTAAATAAAGTGTTTCATGAAACAAAGTGTGCAGTTGACATCGTAGAGTGGCCAGTCCTCTCCCTAACACGCCGTCTCATACTCCGACACTGTGTACAGTCAGTGTACGCATCACAGCCGAATTCGTTAAAAGGGTGCAAATGGAGCTGACATCTGAATACAAATTGTTGAACAAATGAGGATTTGAACCCCTGACCTCTCGTTTGACGGTCCAGCAACCTAACCACTAGCCTATACAATCAATAGATGATTGTGATGTTAAATAGATTGTTACAAGATGACTTCAGTATATTTGAACAGCGAGTTTGCATGACAGTGACATGATCTTAGCTATGCAAAGTCACCACTCACCACTATACAGCTCACCAAATGACTCGAAGATATAAGAAAACATCACGTTATGACTTCGGCAAAAATTATCAATGATTTATGGTGACTGCTATAATTTCAGTTAACAACAACTCAAATCAGACAAAATAATTTATTAGTAACTTTAAAAAACGCAGATTCTGCATTCCAATCACCTCGTAAATACATATTTATTTACCAAATTTCAACATATCTTAAACCTCCATTTCAGTCTGCTTTGTAAACACGAAATATTGCCACTCGACAACAGTAATAATGGTGAAAGCATGTTGCTGATATCGTAATATCAGTCAAACAATGCTAAAAATCTTTAACAGCACGTTGTATATATGGTATCAGTCTGGTCTCTTTGTTTCCACAATTTCTCATCCTTTTTCAATGTTTTTACGGGAAAATAATTAAATCATGTGCAAAAGAAATCCAACTGGGTTCATAACTTGTAAGGAAACCAGAATAAACTATAAAATCCAAGACAAAGAAATTCAAAAGTAAAACTGAGTTCAAATACGCACAAATTTGATATTATAAAAAACCGAAATTTTTAAACAAGTAATCTGATAGGAGAAACACAAAACATTAACGCGACATATGTATGCGCAGTCTTTCAAACCAGAAATTATAAACTTCGGATAAATCGATATGGCATTGTTGGGTAGAGTACAGAATATGAGCAGAGTTCGGAATATGAGTAGAGTATGGAATATGAGTAGACTAAGGTAACTGGGTACAGAGGTAACAAGTTAACTTCAAGACAATGCATCAGAAAATGCTTATGACAAAATCATTATGCAACTTGGTTACCCATAACCTTCAACTTTTGGTCAGAAATCTGAAACCTAGACATCTTCAGCTGTTTAAAGCACTGACTTTGTAAAATAACAATAATAGGTTTCCTCTCTGCTGGTCACTCACAACTGGTGACAGGCGACTTTGATCAATATTTATATTACAGGTTGTACTCAAGTAAGGTACAGGACACTTTGGAATCAATATTAAAAATTTCAGAATCATGGTGGATTTTATGACTTTTCTAAATCATGCAACATACCTGACCAGAATGGAATATTTGAACACATTCGCAAATAAATGCCAATATTTGGGCAGATAAATGAAAGACGAAACCAAATGAGACTAGGAGTCACGTTTGGCAGCATAAGTTTCATAACATGACAACTTATCAGACTATGCAGTTTCATTGTTAAGATCTACCGCCGCAACTTGGCCCAGAGACTCTGAACATCCAAGCCATCTTCAGCTGTCGAAGGGAATCCATTGGTTGGTTCCACAAGTGCGCGTGGACCTGCCACTGGTGACTCTTTCAGCTTACTGTGCATTGTTTTGCTAACTGGTGTAATAAATTCGTTCGTAATGACATTTAACATCTTATAGGCTAGTGCAGAGAGCGCCTCTGAGTAGATATCTTGAAGGGGCACTATATAAATGTTCAGTTACATTACACTACATCTGTTGCCTGGTGCTACAATCCTGTTGCGTACCAAAACATTACAGATGTCTACGGATTGTCAAGACCTAAACTGATGAGTCTGAAATTCTCTGAGCCAGGATTCAAGCCAGCCAACATCTGTCGAATCCACATTTGGTCACGAGCTGCACGACGTGGGCCCAATGAAAGTGGTTGTCCACGCTGACAACAGTCTCTCTAACAGTAGTAATCCTTTCTGGAAACCAGACTCGAATCTTCTCTTGACATATACAGACAATCCCTCTGACTTGACGTGATGCTCTTGAATAAGCTGGTGCCCTTCGCTTAGCTTTAGAGTAGTGCTTTCGAAATTTGGAATTTACAATTACGATTACCAGCATTTTCATGGGCAAAAGATGGGACCCAAGCGGGCTCTATATGGGTTCCATATGGAAACATAGGTCTTGTTTGGGCTCCATGCTGGCAGGGTAGTAGTTTCTGTTTAACGACGCCTGGTCATACCAAAGATAATTAGCATCACCCTATCCAGTCTTGGGACCAGCCCCTCTGCAACAATAAATTCCTTTAACACTTTAACAACGAGCATATTCTAAAAGTAACTGGATACCAATGTAGCTTGCTGTTAAAGTGTTAAACTTCAACGTCTACTGATTCCCAAAACAACAGCTGCCCAGGCAAGCAACAACAAACTGCACTTAATCAAAATTTCAGTCAATATAGGTGTTGCAGATCTTACTTGTCTACCGAAGATTCTTTGCAAAGTCAACATGAGAAATAAACTGCTGACAACAGTACACTGTAGAGTGTAGACAAATCAGAAGCAATTAATACAAAACTAAAAAATAAAAGAAGCACAAATATTTGTAACCAGAAATTGAATACGAAGTAGAATCGATAACAAACGAAGACACAGTTTTACTGATTATGTTATTAAAGTTACGACTGAAAATGCATCAACAACCGCACAACTCTACAAAAGCCAGCTACAGCAAAGTCGATTGGTGTGCAAACTAAGATCAAACTGCAGCTATGGTCTAGCCTTTTGCAGACAAATCACTGCTGGGAATTCACTAGAAAATCATTTTGCAAATAAAACATCACTGAAGCTGAACTGACTGCACTAAAGTCTCTACATACAACATCACCAAAGTATAATGTTTAAAATTTTAAATTTTAAATGTTTAAATTTTAAATGTTTAAAAGTATAATTATTACTTACTCAGAGGATCATAAGAACGACTTCTCCAAAACATACGACACCACTGCAGATGTTATTTTCAGCTAGCTTTCTTGCCCAAGACAACAGAAACACTGTGTTAGGCATTTATCATTTCTTAGAATGTTGTTCACGGCATTTATCACTTCTTAGAATGTTGTTCACAACACCAAAATTATATTCTGCGACTTCAGAAAGCGCCGATCGATACACTGCGACAAATATATCAGTGCAAAAAATTCTGCCGTTTAAACTAGGTCACGTCTTGAAATGTTTTTCAAAAGATTTTCGATGACAGTTGAAATTGACATAACAGTGCTATTAACAGGCTGCAAAAAACAAAAGCAAGATAGTCAGAAACAATTGATGTTACTCGCTTCTGCTCGGACCTTAATCTGAGAAACGTACCAACGTAGGCATCTTTTTGTAAATAACCCACCGGCACAGACACTAAAGAAATAGCATTACTTTGAACAGTATCAAACGTTTACATAACAGCCTAAAGGTCGCAAAAATGTACCAATCTGTAAAACACCTTAAAAACAAGCTGGATTGTTTTCCCGATAGCTGTTGGCATATATCCTTGTCGTTAAAGGATTAAGGAGAAATATCTGAGATTGAAAATGCTTCACTGTACACTGTAGGAGAAATAGAGAATTATCCATGTCTGATAAATTATAGCAAAGAAACATGGATCAAAAGTTACCAAGGTTTCGTTCAGAAACAGTCTGACTAGTATCAAATAAGATACGCATATGATCACTTTTAACAGCAGACTGCTGACAATACGTATCATAAATGCTGTTATTTCCAGTGTTCCTGTATATCAACACTCAGCATATTTTTAAATAGCTAATACTAGCTCAGCTGAAAGATAACAGCACAAGTAATGATATATCCCGAATTCTGAAATTTCCTGACTTCCACAAAAAAGAATCCCTTCTCAATCACATTCCAGTTCCAAATGGTTCTATTGTTTCAATCGTTTATCAAATCTGCCGAGGGCATTACAGACTCTGATCGCAAACCAGAGGGCAGCCTTCTCAAATCAACGTCTATCTAGGTAGTAATATACATATATACAGGAAACAAAGACAACTTTTAAACTTGTGCTTGCAAGAATGAGGCTTATGACCACACTTACTTTAGGACCAGACCAAAATAGCTAACCTCGTGAAACACTTCGATAAAACAGAACCAGTAATTCACAATTAATTCAACTTCACACAGGATGACACCAACTGTGACAAGACCTTAACATTTTCATCAAATAGTCACATAACCACTAAAGACATTAACAGTCAGCACTGATTTCAAAGAATGAAAAGCAGCTTAGCTGGTAATAACACTGTAACCAATAACCAATTTGCCCACTGGCAGTGTATTTGAATATATGAACTAGTGCTTTACAAAGCTTCATATAATAATAATAATAATAACATTTATAATTAAGGTGCTAATTACAATTAATAATAATAATACTGATCAATTTGATCATAATCATAACAATAACAGTAATAAATAAAACACTCACAAAGTGTTAAAAAACTGCAACAGACTTCAGTTCTGCAAAGAAAGTGCATGTAAATTTAGCACAAAACATCAAAACATTAGCACTGTAAGGTACAGTAATATGAATTCACAAAGTATAATACTACTCTGTTGAGATACACTCTGACAATTCAACTGCTCAACAAAATCACTAAAGCAAACCAGTGTTAGCACCCTAAGACAAAAATGAAACACCACACATACCAGCCTCTCTATATGTATAATAATAATAATAATAATAATAATATAATGTAATATATTAATAACAATAATAATACTGCGATTATAATTATCATCACCAGCTGTCCACAAATTGGAAATTCCAATCCTAGGTTTGGAATGCTCAAGCTAGACTAGTGCCTAATCTAATAACTTAATCAGAACCTCAACGAGGCGTAACATCCTGGTAAAATTAATACCGTGAGAGAATCAAAGTCAAATACCATCAAAACTTCGGTAATTAGCAAATTTTTATTTTGCCCAGGTATGTAATACATTACAAACGGGTTGTCCTGATGTCAAATGATCGTTAACCCTTTAACGACGAGCGTGTACTAAAATGTATGGGAAACCATAAGCGGATCGTCGTTAAAGGGTTAAAGTCAAGGATATTGAAACACCCTGTAAGTTTCTGCTCTGCAACACATGTGCAATAACCACGGCTCATCTTCATAAAAATATTCGTTTATTCAAAAGGCTAGTTGACAAAAGACGCAACTAGTTACCCCGCGTTGTTCAACAATAATATCAGAGCAGTTCACCTCAGTTCACAAAGGCAAAACACATTCATCAATTTTACGCATTTTTATAAAGTATTCGGGAATGTAGCTAAAGTTACCCTTTTGAGGGAGGGTAAAATTATTTGTATTTACTCCGTCGGACTGGGAGAGCAGGCCACAGAGTACATGGCACGGGTTATTTTTATTGTCCTGAACAGCCTAACCGAACAATGGGAGAACTTCTTCAAAGAATCTCCAACTAATGTGCATTAGAGTCATATTTTAGACATTGATCCCCATAAAAATTTACCCAGTGTTAATATATAGGCGACCTTATTTAACCCTTTAACGACGAGCATGTTCTAAAATGTATGGGAAACCATAAGCTGCTCGTCGTTAAAGGGTTAAGCAGGACACTGGTCCTTTCAGGGTTTGCCTGTTGAATTCCAGTTAGTCATACACATTCCTATGTAAACCTGTATGGTAAATACGACTAGATGTTAACCTTTTAGAGATTAAACGAATATTGATTGATTTATGTTAAATTTTCTGGGATCAATAAAAAAAATGATTGATTGAATTCATGTGGCAGGTACATGGCAGCCAATTGGTTAGAGTGCGTGCTTGTAATGCAAAGAGTACGAGTTTGAGCCTCTCCAAGACGGTTACTGTGTAGGGACCTTGAGCAAGTTCTTCACTCGCAAATTTTGCTCAGTACCATTGATTGATGCATGGCCATTAGAGTGACACTTGATAAATGCATATTGCATAATGAGAAGAATCTGAGCAATCCTGAGGCAGCCATGGGTATGAAGTGTAAGCGACTTAATTTTCTTAGACTCGGCATATGAGGGCGGATTGGCAAGTCCTCTTCCTCATCATCTCACCTTCTCACCAACAGCGTACAGTCAGTGACTTCATTATACCTGAGTTGGCTAGCGGCGCACGTGGAGCAGAAATCTAAACAATATTTCTGCTCTGGCTGGGATTTGAACCACCGACCTCTCGATTGACAGTCCAGCATGCTAACCACAACACTATCGAGCACCCCACTCATTTAATAATAATAATAATAATAATAATTCCACAAATTTGCAAATGTTCACAGATCAAGGTGAAGAAAAACCAGCTCCAGCCAAGACCCAAACAACAAATCTCATCGCATAAAGCATTCTTTATTAACTTTATTACAACCTGCACTGCTGACAATGTATTTCTACCAAGTCTCATCTTTCCTTATATTCATGCAAAAGAAACTCGTACATTTAGCGCTGAAGCCCATTCAAATAACGACTACCCTATAAGATCAACCAATATATCTGCTCAGCTGTATGCCTGCCTTTAAGTTAGACAATCAATCCAAAATAATTAAATAAATATTAAAAATTTAGTTAAAGACACCACAGTGATAGCCAAAAGTGCTTAACCGTTTCCAACAGTTACATTGAGGAAAAGGCATCCTAATCATCTCTCAATTCTGCCCAACCAAATATTAATAATTAATATTTTCATTAAACATGACAAAATCTACTGTAGAAATGTAACAGTGACAGCTGTGTTAGGCCGTTAATAATATTAATGACTGTTAAAACAATGTTTACCTTTCCGAGCTCTAAGTAAGTGGCAGTATGTCTACAGAAATGTGCAGAAAAATTGGGAATACATAACTCACGACTCCTTTCAGGATCAAAGCTAGATCCCGTTTCAACAACAAAGAGGATAGGAATACAAATCCAAAACAGTCAGGCCTTGTTTATGCAACAGACTGACAAGTTGAAAGGTACGTCATAACAATGAAAAAAGACATCTGTAAGAACTAGCCACTGAACACAAATGCGCTCACCTCTCTCGATATTCCATCATAGACACACTCTCACTCATCTATTTTTATAGCAGTTCCTTAGCTAACCCCAAGAGAAGCGTAAAGTTTTAGCGACTTAACTTTTCTTAGCATCAGCATACTAGGGCCGGCAGCCAGTCCTCTCCCTTGCCGTATGATATTCCCACAGCATATTCATTTTATAGTCGATTTTCACTAAGGGGCACAAATAGAGAAAAAAATTTAACATTTTTCTACTCTGGCAGAGAGTTAAACCCCAGCCTCTCAGCTGAAAATCCAGCATGCTACCACTACAAAAAAATCATCTATACTAGCCAAAAATGTCGTCAGAATGCTACAGATATAAATAAATTTCCTTGTAATGTGGAGTTACTTAACATCAGATATTAATGAGGTTTTTTACAGCAATCGCAGTTTGATACAGAGCACAAGACTGCTTGAAGATGGCTGTACAACTGGTATGTCTTCCTCAAAGAATGTCACAACTTCTAACTCAATAAATTTATGCCTCAAAAGCGATTGCTCAATAATATTTAACCGTTTAAATGACATCAACCTTTCACAGAAACGTTAATTTCTTTTCGACACGTGTTCATCGCAAATACCACAGTAAATATTTACACAAAACTGCCACAAAACTGCACTTTGTGCAGTGATGAGAAGTAATTACATGCTTCTAACCTATGGTAAAGGAAGAGTGCTGTATACTTGCGTAGATAAACAGAAGCTATTTAAGTACAATGTCGACTCGTAAATGCAAAGTTGTTGGAGGGCATGCCTTATAATACATTCAGTGTGTAAATGAGTCCACACGTAAAGAGCCTTCAGAAGTCAACATTCAATGCTACACTTCTATTCAAAACCAATACACTGTGTTAACAGCTTTGAGGACATAACACCACTTCGGATTAAAGAGAATGACGCATAAACCGGAAGCAAGTAAACGCGTCCACACTGTACTATACACGAGCAACTGGTATGTATGATTTTGTGATTGTTTCATAGGCAAAGTGTATACATTGTTTCACAGGCAAAGTGTATACATCGAACACTAGAAGACCTATTTTAGTATAAACAAGATGCAGAATAATCCACTCAGCTATCAACAACATTTACAGCGAATAAAATCTCTAGTCCGAACTATCGGACACGTGCCTCGCACATGGACAGACCGCTTTTAGGATGCCCTCCAGTTCCTCGTTTATCGAATCCTTCCACGTTTCGCTCAGTTGTAGCTCGTTAATCTGCTTCAGATTTGGCGTTTCTTTGCTCAGTAGCTCATGCATGCACGAGATGTCGATGCCTTCCCCGCTGACCAAAGGTCCGTTCATAGGACAGTTGCTCACTTTGAAAACCTGTAAATTCGGCAGCTCCAGTTTCTCCAGGTAGAACCCTCGACAGAGCGACACGTCCAGGTACTCCATCGTCTCCGACTGCATCTGGAAGAGCTGGAGGCCGCGCCCGCTCGGCGTCCACACCTCCATCGTCAGCCGCTTCAGTAACGGCACCGCGCGCAGTAGCTGGTCGAGCTGCTGCTGCTCAAGCGGCTGAAAGATGAAGTACTTGCCGAGACTGAGAACCTCCAGGTTTGGAAGGCGATTCAGAGCCCGGATCGTCCTCTCTGTCCAATCAAACGGTAGTATTAGCTTGATGAGGCTCGGCGCCATTACCGTGAAGAGATCGAAGAACTTGACAAAGTACCTCTGCCGGTGACGGTGTCTGTACATCAGGTCCTTGTAGTCGTTCGTGCACCACGTCACACTCATGTTATCTGGGACAAACGGTTTCGCCGGCGTCTCGTTCCAGTTTAACTCGGCGTACTCCATCTCCTGGCACTGGGCAGACCGGAGAAAGGCCTGCAGACCTTCCATCCATCCGTCTTTAACGTCGCCAATGTCGAACGCAAAGCGGAAACGTTTCATCATCGGACGTATGCTCACCAAATAGTTGATGAATTTTTTCGCTCGACGACGGTACGCCTCGTAGACGGTGAGATTCGTGTCGTCCTCGATGTCCGGTTCGTTAGGATGAGGCGGAAAGGTCGTAAGGTCAATATCACTCCAGAGACTAGGGGTTTTCATCAAGACACTCCACTCCTGGCACACCCTAGCGGCCACGCCCCGTTCGGCCGGGGTCAACCATGAAAAAATGTTCAGCTTGTAGTCCTTTGGAAGGCTCTGAAACGGAAATTTCTCTGGTTTTTGACGCAACATTTCGGCGCCGCACTGCAGCAAGGACTGGAAATCGTTAGCGGGCAAAGGCTGTCGTATCTTCTGAACCACGGTGGTTGATACGGCACGATCCCGATTTCTGTCCGCTCCCCCCTTCTTACAGCCGATGCTACATCTTCTAGCGATAGCCTTGTCTTCTTCGCATCCGAGTTCCGAAGAAAAGGAGGAAGAACGAAATCTTCGCAACCAGCTTTGATCTTCTCCGTCGGAAGAAGCCATTCTAATCGAGTAAGTCGCTTTCGTCAAAGCTGTCGCAACAGTTTCCTTTATTTAGATAATACGCTGTTGCTCCAATGAAGGCTTTGAATAAAATTTCTTTGGATATTTGCTGAAACAATTACACAAAAACGGTTCTCAATTTTATCAAACACCGGCTGCATCCCAGTGAAATATCTCAACATGTAAACAGAAACTGCAGTTAGAAAATATAATATAATGTAAATATGAAAAAACCTCACACTAAGTTAGTCCAGTTATCACCCAGCCATGGCAAATTTTTCACCAAAATTGGTTAATAACTACCGTAACACTTCTAACTACTTGAATTGTTTACATTATTCTTAACACTAAAACTAGTTTTTTCATGCCGCTTCCTCATTTTCACTAAACACAACATCTAAGTTTACAGGCGTTATACGGTGTCTTTAGGCATGCTGCACGGAAGGTGCCATATTTTATAAGGATAAATCTTCTTTGCATGAAAATTCCGCTTGCAGAAGTAACATTTTCACAACACTAATTCTACAGGCGGAATACGGTGTCTTCATGCGCAACCTTCGCGCATGCATATTTTGTTCAAAATGCGGTACTTCCTATAAATTGACCGACCGTGAGGGTCGGTTAGGGTCAGGTTAAGCGCTCTGACGGTCGGTTAGGTCAGTGTTAGAGTTGTTTTTAGATAAAATGTCACCAAAAAATTCCGCCGCAGAAGTTAATTATCGGGGTTGCGTGGCGGCATTTTCCGCACCACGCATTTTATAATGACCACACTAACCGACCTTCACGATTAGAAAACCTGACTGTGCCCTAACCGACACTCATGACGCCAGTAAACCTAAGCACCCTGATACTATATGTTAACCCACCAAAGGTGATGAACATGTGTTGGATTTATGCAGCGCAAGCATATAACATTGTAACCAGAAAAACACAACTTAACCCAGCAATATCTAACACCAACACACGACCTTCGTCGACCTTCGATATTAAATTAGTCCCTCTCGACACTACACAACTGCTAAATTACCACAAATAAATCAGCATTAAACTCTTTAAAATAATACGAATTCTCCAGAACAGTTCGGCCCCCCACTGTGATAATTTATGCACAAAATGGCGACCCTAGGAAACAGAGCGCCCTACTGGAGACCACTCCCAACAATCTGGAAAAAATGACAGACCCACCTTTGCAGAACTTCCCGAATGACAAATAACATATCCGATGGACTATGAGGTGCTTCGACCAGCGCAGCTTCTCGAAGTATTTGCCATTATTTAAAAGAAATTATTATTATAATAATACAGAAACCGCTGGAAGATCAACGCAAAGGACAAGGACACAACTGACGTCAACCCAACAACCAGAAAGCTTGGGCTACATAAAATTATTTTATAGCGCCAACATACCTTCTAAAAGGTATTTTCTTCTAACTTATTATGTCTACATAAATTAACACACCATAATTGTGTTAAATCGATGACGTTCGGAGCACATTGTAGCATAACTTAATCGCGGTTTAAAGTGGTTCAGACGACTACTTACTTGTTCACAAGCCCCTTCGCATGGGCTTACAGCTGAAAATTATCCCATGTCTTTATGTTTATGTACGTTGAAACCGCTGCAAACGGACCATAAATTATTTTTTCTAATATTTAGATCAGTTGAATTCGAACTGCATTAGTGCAGCTACAAAGGAGTGCGACTCCTTAAATGGCGTCCGTTAATTAAACGATCGATTTACAAAATTTCCTCTCACTGATGCCAAAGCACAAGTGAATATTATTTAAAATGGAGCAGTCTTCCAACTTCAATTCGACAGTCCACATTATGTTGCTCAGTTTAAAACAAAACTAAAAACTCAACTGTTCACCTTGCACTATGACTACAAATGTAGCGAAACGCGCTCTTGTGCAAGACCTGTCGTGATAAAGAGCGCTAAAAAAATTCAGCCATGTAGGCTGTAGCCTACTCTGTGGCCTGCTCACCCAGTCCGATAGAGTAATCTGTGGTAACACGACCTCCGGCACCAGTCGAATAATTTTACCCTCCCTCAGAAGGGTAACTTTAACTACATTCCCGAAATCTTTATAAAAATGCATATTGATAAATGTGTTTGCCTTTGTGAACTGAGATGAACTGCTCTGATATTATTGTTGAACAACGCGGGGTAACTAGTTGACTAGTTGTATGTATTGTAGCCTAACTACTTCTAAAAAACGAGCGTCAGAGTACGTAGATTAATTTCGTTTGCATGAATTTAGAGTGCTACATAAATAATTGTATCGGAAGTTGCCTAATATTCGAGATCTATGGTCATGTGATCAGCTACGGTCGAGTGGTGTCGATCAGTTGTCTAGCGTCCGTTGAAGAGGAAACATGGCCCTGCCACCGAACGCTGTTCCGTTCATCGTTATGACCGGTTTCTGGGGTCTGTTGGGTATAATCGTTCCATTTCTAATACCGAAAGGACGAAACCGAGGGTACGTATACCTTTCACAGGTTTTCCTTGCCTTTGCAGTACTTTTTGAACGTTGCAAATGGTTTCTTGTGTACGTATGTGTTAGGCTTGTTGAAGGCGTGCGACCAGCTGATCCGGTTTTCGTAACTGGAGGGATCCGGTCCTGGCACTTGTTCGGTCCTGTAATAACAACAAAGCCGATTTATCAGGCGATTAAATGAATGTCAAGTGATCAAAATATATTAATCAATAGTTCAGTTCACAATACGTCCCAGTTTTACTTTGGTTGTATGATGCTTTTCGCTTAATTTCTAGATCTAATATAAAACCTCGTTGGACAAGGCCCTACAAGAAAGTCTAGACTGGTGTTTATGAGGAATTTAAATCGGCTGCGCTATATAAATGCCTGATTGCATACTGTTTCAGTCTGTTTATCACATTTACTTCCAAGTTGGGATGATGTTGCCATGGCAGTATCCATTACCTATAACATCAGTTAATTGCATTACGCTAGAGCCTTAGGGCAAAATCGAGGTGTATAATGCGAATTAACTACATTGGCCCTTGACCCCAGTGGCGTAAATCATGGGGGGGACAGAGGGGGACAGTCCCCCCCAAAGTTTTAACTTAAGCCCTGCTGTCCCCCAAAATCCAAATAGGGGGTTAGGGGTTTGGAGCCCTCGTAGGTACTCTGTCCCCCCCAAAGTTATGTATAGATTTTCGCCTCTGCAGTTGACCCCTAAATGAGTCTTTGCATTAAAACCTAGGCCTACCCTGAAAATAATGTAGTAGGACAGACACTTTTTTAATTCTTCACATTAACTGAACCTGCAAATAAGTAAGTGGCTCATGCTTCAAAACATATAAAAATTATAAAGACTTCTGAGTAGGTATCTTGAAGGGGTGCTACATAAATTTTGATTGATTGACATCTGAGCTAGTGGAGTAACAACGACTGTTTGATGCTGGTCAAATAATATTTGTGTTATTTGATTTCTATGTTGTACAGAATAATCCAGCTGGTTCTAGCACAGACGTCTGCTGTTTGTTATGTCTTGTAAGTATGTCATGTCAAAGGTCATGGCTTTCTAATAAAGATAATTGAATTACTGTGGTAACTTTAGTCGTTGAGTTGTCAGCAACAAGTAAGTTGTATGTAATGGTAATGGTAATTGCGAATTTATATAGCTCCATTTCAAGCGAGACTCATCAGAGGCGCTCCTGACCTGACACAATGAAACCACAATCGAACAGAATGGTCTTTAAGCGTTTGCAGAATAGAGGCAAAGAGAGGTGGAGAAACTGGAGATATAATTCTAACTAGTTCAGGAATTGATTCTAACTAGTTTCTGGGATACAGTGTAACTATTTGGTTAGAGCGCTCACCTGGTAACAGAGTGTTCAAGTTAGAGCCTGTTGTGAGCAGTGTTTCCGTTAACGCCCAAATGGCCGTTTTACGTCCATAAAAAACGTCCAAAACGTCCAGATTTTTCGGTGTGACAGGCATAAAACATTAGGTATACGTCCAAAAAAAATCTAGGTCAGGACATATATACGTCCTCTTTTTAGACTCTAACGGAAACACTGGTTGTGAGAAGGTTACTGAGTAGGGACCTTGAGCAAATCCTTCACTTATAACAACTTAGTGTCATTGAGTAATGCTTGTTCATTAGGTAGTGGTGCTTAATAAATGTGTAATAACAATAGTATAGGATTTAATTGTAACTGCATGTTGTTGGGATACAATTCTAACTGTTTCAGGATTTAATTCTAATTGGTTATGATGTATAATTCTAACTGTTTGAGGAATTCTAATTGATTACGATATACAATTCTAACTGAGAATTCTTATTGATATACATTCAATTCTAAGTGTTTTCAGTATTTAATTCTAATCGATTCTAACTGTTTGAGGAATTCTTATCGATTAGAATATATCATATTCTAAATGTGAGGGTTTAATTCTAATTGATTAGGATATATAATATTCTAACTGTTTGAGGATTTAATTCTAATTGGTTAGGATATATAATATTCTAACTGTTTGAGGATTTAATTCTAATTGGTTAGGACATGTATAATTCTAACTGTTTGAGGATTTATTGTTCTTCAGTTGGATTTGTACCTATCTGATGCAACTGAATCCTCTGATTGGTCCACAGTTCACAAATGAAACTGCCATTCATCTGCAGCACAGTTGGGGATACTAGGTCAGTTGATACATACTAGGTCAAGTGATACTAGGTCAGTTGATACATACTAGCTCAGGTGTGATGGAACTAGGTCAGTTGATACATACTAGGTCAGGTGATACTATAGGTCAGTTTAAACTAGGTAATCGTAATCTCCAAACTTCTAAAGCGCCACTAGTTAAACTGGGTCAGTTGATACTAGGTCAGGGACAGGAAACTCTTGAATTAGTAGCTATTGTAATTATGACAGTTTATATTGCATCATCAGTAGCAGGCTGCTTCTATATATATAGGATGCTTTACACTGTCAGTGCAAATGCTCAGTATTACGTAGCAAATACATTTAAAACTGTTTTTAAAAACAAACAGTTTTGACCTGCTCAATTGATTCAGGAAAACTGTTCCAGGCATATGGGCCACCAAACCATAATCCTGATCATCCATTTAGCGTGGAACTGGATAGATATAAACTTGTTTGTACAGGTCCATAATTTTAAATTTTATTTCTTTACTTTAATGAAGATCCCGACATTGATTTAACTTGGAAAAGATTCGAACAAAAAGGAAAGAACAGGAAGACCACATTTACGCTGATTAAGATATGTAAACAAAGAAATAACAAGATCTTTAAACATGAACAAAGTACGAGATTATAACAAATGACCAAAAACGACACACAATACAACACATCTTCGTTTATTATTGCAAACTGGGGCGTGGTGGTGTAGGGGGTATGTTCGTAGCCTTGCAGCTGGAGGGTTGCGGGTTCGGATCCACCTCAAAGTTGCCGCAGGGACCCTGGGCAAGTCCTTCACTCCTCCTGCTCATGCGCCACCTGGCGTGAAACTCCGATTCGAGCTTTGGGAGTGTAGCGGGAAGCTATCCTGAATGGGAAATCTGGTTGGGGCGCTATAACAATGTTCAAATACAATACAATACAATAAACCACCTCATGGTCAGTGAGGGTTGTATATTCACACTTTCTGGTACCAGACATTACTATAGCATCCGGAAATGACGAGATACCCTATCGATAACGATGCAGCAAAGTGTCTAAATTTTTGACATCATTGTGTCTTGCACTTTAAAATAGACCATGGATTTAATAAATATTTTTTTATTTACAGAATTCTTGTGAATTTTTGCTGATGAGAAAGGAGAATGAAGTGCCGTTCTGTTCCGGAACCTTCGGAGATGGGAAAAGAAACTTTACAGTTGTGTCTTTTTTCACAGACCTTCATCATGCACTGTAAACCGTTCTAAGAGAATGACTATGTGTATGGCATGCTTGTATATTGTAACACGATTTTGTCTATGATTTTGAATAGGACATTTGCAATGTGGCAGAAATTTTCAGACTTTGCTAATAAATCCAGCATAATTGTTGCCTTGTAAAATAAACTTGAGAGGATTAAATAGGAAAATAATTGTGTATTTTATGCGAATTTATAGTCACCAATATAGTGACGATAAGTACCTTTAAGTCAAAGGTTTTGGTGTCATCGTGCCAAGTCATGTAAATTAATTATGGTCCAATTAGCTCAATTGGAGAGAGCTCATGTCCCATTTTCCTCTGTGCATTTTGTTGCCAGTTCGCTTACCATGGTGGCCTATATCGGATTTAAATCTCGGGCGACCATGGTCGTAAACGGGACCTTAAAGGTCATAGACCCATTCAAACGAGCAGCGGTGGCGAGGGAATTCACCCAATCAGTGAAAAATGAGCAGGGTCAAGGCCATGCGGTTGCAATGAAAAAACATGTACATTTATAATTTAAAAAGGGACTTGGGAGTTGATTTGTGAAGGCCATAACAAAAGAAGCGGCTGAGACAGATCTGTTGTTAATCTTTGTCTTTCATAGTTGTTTGGTATTACAGTGGCAAAGCCCAGCTGAATTCAAAGGCTTTACTTTGCTTAAGCCAGTTGGATCTGAAAAATATGTTGCTGCTTGAAGCAGAAGACTGCATTGTTAATATGTACACATACAATGTCCGTTGGTCATACATAATTGATGCTCACAGAAAACTCCGCATTATTGTAGAATTAGAAACATAATTATTGTTTAAAGCACTGTGATTTAAGCGAGAACAGCTGTACAGTATGGTGTGTCCAAATGCAATAACTGTAGCCAATATGAATATATGGTAATAAAGGTACTGATGAATAGTTTTAAGTCTGTTTTTAAGACTGTATTGCTAGTCTATGTTTGTCTCATGAAGCTTCTTCTCAGTCTTTCGCTGCTCAGGCTTTCCACTCCAAAGCAGTTGGCAGTTGTCACTACGCACTTATTAAACACAGCTACCTAGCTATCAGGCATCAATCGATGGTGCTGAGCAATTGGAAGTGAAAGACTTGCTCAACTTCCGATCAACCTGCACGTGCCCCTATCCAGATGAGCTATAATGATACACTGAGTGTACACTGTCGATGGGAAGATGAGACGGTGAGGGAGAGGACTGGCCACCCACCCTCATACGCCGAGGCTAAGAAGATGAAGTCGCTAACACTTCATACCCATAGCTCCTCAGGGCTGGCTTAAGGGGACTACTCTTCTGCTTCTTAGTATTTGAACTATTCGCTAGGTTACGCCACGTACGAGACTCGGCATTATGCAGTCCACGTTTCACCTACCGAAACTAGTTTATGGGGACTTCAGAAACACGAAATGAACATAGATCCAGGCGCCTTATATAAGGTAATGAGTTTTATGATGACCCGGGCAGGTTCGCCTACAAAATAGCCTACAATTAAAGGGCCGTATAGTGTTGGTAATGTATATAGTAGGGCTTAGTAGTCGTAATGTATTGTAGGCCTAGTGGGCGTATGTGTACCGTGTCGCGTAATAACACTAACGGCCCTTCCAGCTACCTCTGCATGTCTTTCAAGACTCTACCTTTTCCGTTTGCCTTAGATCGCCTTGGCATTAACGGCTGTCGAGCTCTTTTTCTGCGTCTCCAATTCCGTAAAGCCAGCTTACTTACGCTCTTGATTTAACTCCCTGTGAAATAGGACAGCTGTATGAATGTTTAATACGAGCTGGAAGAGCCTTGTAAACTATAGGCCTAATAAGTGTCCTGGTGATATTGCGACCTGCTTGTGAAAACCAGAGAAAAAAGCGTCATTCTCGTGGCCTGTTATAACTTATAAGGTCTACTCGATATGTTTACATTCTGAGATAGATGTTAATGTAAATGTCACATTTTTCTATAGCGACTGACGTCAGTGTTTCCGTTAGAGTCCAAAAAGAGGACCTATTTACGACCTGACCTAGAATTGTTTTGGACGTAGGTCATTGCTTTCGGCTCTCAGACCGAAATAGTTGGACGTTTTGGACGTTTTTACGGACGTAAAAACGGCCATTTGGGTGTTAACGGAAACACTGGCGAACGTATGGCCTAGATCCTGATAATTTTTGGGTGAGATCCTTTAACACCGCTGCCCGTTTGAATGGACGCCGTTATGCAGCCTCACGATTTTAATCAGTTTTTAATCGTTATCTCCAAACTTCTAAAGCGCCACTCGAAAGCCAAGCGTAGGGCACCAGCTTATTCAATATACGTAGCGCTGGAAATTTTTACAATAAAAATGCAATCTCGAATTTCAAAATAAGTTTAGTTTATTCTTTTTAAGTATAATATAAATTACGACTTTCAGCCCACGTCCCGGTTTATGCTTAAGGTCTTACAGTCCATGGAATGGCATGTGGGATTTAATTAGAAAAATTCAGGAATTCAGATTGCGCTCTCGATGTTGCGGAGGTCAAACAAGCGATACCCGGAATTAAGACGAGAAAGGGCGACAAATGACCTTCAAAAGGAGTCAAGAGATTAATTACTTTGACCCAGTTGCCACAGTTGGAATACTGCATCCAGGTATGGAGTCCCTACCTGAAACAGGACATGGAAAAGCTGGAGAAGGTGCAAAGAAGAGCTACAAAAATGATTTGGGGCTACAAAGGATTTGGGATATGAAGAAAGGTTGAAAAGGTGTGGACTAACAACATTGGAGAGAAGGAGGAGCAGAGGGAGACCTAATTGAAGCCTACAAGATTATTACTGGAAAGGAGGCAGTGCAGAAGGAGAAGTTTTTGAATTAGCACCAAACAAGGCAACTCGGGGACATAGGTATAAATTATTTAAGAAACCGAAAGGGACATTAGGACAGAAATGCTTCAGTGCAAGAGTTGTAGATTTGTGGAATAGTTTGGATGATAGTACTGTCTCAGTGGACACTATCACAGCTTTTAAGAAGAAGCTAGGAAAATTGGGCTATTAATCATGTTCCAGGTTAATTGCAGTGGTTCTAACACAGACTAAACGTCTTCTGAACCACTTAAAACCCTTGTTATGTTATGTTATGTTATGACACTTTTTAAGTGTATGAGATTCGCCCACGTCCCGGTTTATGCTTAAGGTCTTACAGTCCAACCATGGCATTTGCGATAATTAAATTCAGGAATTCAGATTGCGTTCTCGATGTTGCGGAGGTAGAACAAGCAATGCCCGGAATTAAGACGAAGGAGGGCGACACATGACCTTCAATATGACAAGAGATTAATTACTTTGACCCAGTTGCAAATGAAATTGCTCTCGCTCTCTCTCTCTCTCTCTCTCTCTCTCTCTCTCTCTCTCTCTCTCTCTCTCTCTCTGTGTCTCTCTCTCTCTCTCTCTCTCTCTCTCTCTCTCTCTCTGTCTCTCTCTGTCTCTCTCTGTCTCTGTCTCTCTGTCTCTCTCTGTCTCTGTCTCTGTCTCTGTCTCCAGTGCCGGCGCCAGGATTTCAGGTTTGGGAGGGGCTAAAGCTCCAAAAACCTTAGTTTTTGTCCCCTCCTCCTTGTGATATACAGTGATTTTCCACTTTTGATGGGGGCTGAGCCGCAGTTAGGGGCTTAGCCCCCCTATCCCCTGGCGCCGCCCCTGTCTCTCTCTCTGTCTCTCTCTCTCTCTCTGTCTCTCTCTCTGTCTCTCTCTCTCTCTCTCTGTGTATCTGTGTCTGTCTGTGTCTGTCTGTCTGTGTCTGTCTGTCTCTGTCTCTGTCTGTCTGTCTGTCTGTCTGTCGGTCTGTCTGTCTGTCTGTCTCCCAGGCAATTCTTTTCATCTCTGCAGTTCTATGATGTCGAAACTCAGATGACGACGACAACGATGATGACAAGGAATTCTTAAGAAGCGGATGGAGAGAAGAAAGGAAGTGACCAATGGTCGTAGGTCGTAGAAATGTTGGCCCCTGCTGCCACGGGCGCAAGGATTGAAGTGGAACGCAATGCCATTAAACGGGCAAGGAACTAATGAACCCACAGACACACACACACACACACACACACACACACACACACACACACACACACATCTACACACACACACACACACACACACACAGACACACACACACACACACACTACACACACACATCTACACACACACACATCTACACACACACATCTACACACACGCACACACACACATCTACACACACACACACACACACACACACACACATATCTACACACACACACATCTACACACACTAACACATACACACTACACACACACACGCACAAACTACACACGTATACACACACACACACTACACACACACACACACACACACACACACACACACACACACACACACACACACATCTACACACACACACACACACACAAACGCACACACACACACACGCGGCGCGATAATGAACCTCTTCCTTTTGAAACCACACTCGCGTAGTCCCAGATGGCCGCAGGTTTCTTTTACGTTTCAGTTTTTCTCAATTCATTGATCATCCGAGGATTTTCCTGGATTGTCCAGGAAGTCCGAAAATCGTGAATAACTATCAGCCCTTGATGGGAATCCGTTGGATTGGCTCTGCGTGTCTGCGGGGGCTCCCCAGTGGCGACTCATATAGATATCCGAACACTGTTCGCTTATTTAAAAATTATGCTCTTCGTGACTTTGACGTCAGTTACGTTGGCGTAGTTGCATTGTGCGGTTGTGTAAAGACGATTATATACATTATACGATTATACATACGCACATACGTACATACATACATTCAAGCATACATATATATAAATATACATACATACATACATATCTACATACATACAGAGATATAAACACAAATACATATATACATGCATATATACATACATACAGGGGGCGTCCATCCTATGGGAGGAATGAAGCAGAAGTCCATAGCCTTTTCAGAGGGGCAGAATTTTTTATTACATTAACCGTTCCTCGGTTTTTTTTTCATCTCAGAAATTAATAGAAGTGCTTTTTTATCTGATACGTCAGTGCAGTCAGAAACTGACACTGATCAGAGAAAAAGATGAACGTTCATGGCAATCTCTAGTTACAGAATGAGAACGATTTGCAACCGCCCACGATGTTGATGCGAACTTTCCGGTTCATCGAGCAAGACGACCACACAGGCAACATGACGAGAAAAAGACTGAGAAAAGGACAGTAAATGTGGTGCCCAGTAGCACAGACCGCTATCATAATCAATTGGTGTTTACTATACAGCACTCGATACGGTTGCTTGTCAAATTCAGGACCGTTTCCATGATGACATGCTAGGTATTTCTGAAGAAATGAATCATTTTACGCCAAGGAAGTTGATCACAGAGGAAAACGACATACAGTATTCTACGACCTAGACCCACAGGTAGTGCAAACCGAGCTCCAGGTCCTGGAGTTTCGACACGCGTATCGCGCCGTACAAGACATTGTGATTCCAGACAATGGAAAACTGGAACAGATTCACCTAGATGGTGCAGCGCCGGTAATGAGTCGCATCCGCACTGTGAAAAATCGACTGAGATCGGCCATGGTTGACGACTGGTTTACACCTCTGACAGTAATAGCCTATGAACGAGACACTACTCCATCACTAAAACTGGACGAAATTGTTGATCGCTTGGCTACGCACTCTGCTGCTCTGAATAAGCACCAATTGTAAGTTTAGTAGGTCTACTTATGTTTGTACTGTCTGACCGCTCTGTCGGTATGCTTCTGTCTGTGTACAAGACAAAACTTCATATTTTACAATGCATAATGTTGCTTGATTAGTGAACTAACGTTAAAAAATCTAACAGTAAAATTGTTTCAAATGTCGATAATCGAGATTTTCTCCTTTGTCGACATTCGACCAATCGTCTGGGGCCGTCGTCGTGGGGAGGGAATCTGACAACAAGAAGGGGGAATGTTTCATAGGCGTAAGGGGGAATGGACGCCCCTGCATACACACACACACACACACACACACACACACACACACACACACACACACACACACACACACACACACACATACAACTGATTCCATAGATCCCCATGGACTCCGGGTGCCTGTCCTCGCCCAGACACCTGTCCGTATGTTTTCGGATCCCTTTGTTTGACCGGACGCAGAGGGAGATTTACGTCCAACATGAATTTGATGTTTGTATCGCATGAATCGCAAATTAATGAGAGAAAACCTTGACTGTTTAAAATGATTAATAAGGTCGCCCACCACCTGCTCTCATTTGTCGGAGGCAGATGCTCACTTACTAAGGTCAACACCTGTTGTCATTTCTCTGCCGCAGATGCCCAACTCTGTTCTGCTCTGCATTGGATACGTATATCAAATTAATGAGAAAAAACTTGACTGTTAAAAATGAATAAGTAGGTCACCATCTGCATACTTCATTTGACTGCAGCAGATGCTCAGCTCTGCTTAGCTCTGCTCTGCGCTGCTCAGTTCTGCTCCACTCTGTACTGCTCTACTCTATCCTATAATGCTCTTCTAGGCTCTTCGCAGCTCTGCTCTGCTCAGCTTTGCTCTGCACTGCTCTGCTCTACTCTGTACTGCTCTGCTCTTCTCAGCTCAGCTCTGCTTGCTCCTACGCGTGATGCTCGCTCGGTATTTGCTCTGCGCACGAGACTGACAGAACGCGAGTCCGATTGCGTGATATAGTGAGAAATACAGGGAAAGAAACAAAAAATGCCAAGGAGGGATGAAGGGAGAGAGGAACGGACGGAGAAAGAAGAAAGTGACAAGTAGCAGTAGAGAAAAAGTCACGAATGGGAAGAGAAGGCAATGCCAGGCAAGGTTACTGAAGGAAACGCATGGGAAAGTAACAGCAGGGAATGAAGGTCAAGAGAAGGGAAAGAAATACAAGACAAGGGAAGGTTAGGGAGGAGGACACAAACAGGGAATGTAGGAGACGGGAAGAAGTTACCATCAGAGTCGAAATAAGACATGAAAAGCGTCAACGATGTGCTTTTATTAGCTCAATTTCCTGCTCACCAATCCGTGTTACGATTGATGTACGCAAGACATCGGGCGTTAAGCGTTTCAGGCGAAATGGTCGATCGCCTCATTTGAGCGCAGATAGAAATGCATTTCAACAGTTTAACGACGTCTTAGGGCAAGAACGGACGTCGACGGCAATAGGAGATTTTTTGCAGACTTAGCGCTGGAGAAATAATTGCAGTCGGTGTATTCGTGATTGCCAAAAAGTATCATTCGTGAATCACAGAAAGTGTCGTTTGTGAATCACATAAAGTCTCATTTGTGAATCACAGAAAGTGTCATTTGTGAATCCCAGAAAGTCTCGTGTATGAAACCAGAAGGTCTCGTTTATAAATGTCAGAAAATCTCATTTATGAATCCCAGAGTTCATTTATGAATCCCAGAAAGTTTCATTTATGAATCCCAGAAAGTCTCGTTTATGAGTGTCAGAAAGTCTCATTTAAAAATACCAGAGTGTCTCGTTAATACATACCAGAAAGTCTCGTTTATAAATTCCAGAAAGTCTCATTTATAAATCCGAGAATTTCTCATTTATAAATCAGAGAAAGTCTCATTTATAAATCCCAGAAAGTCTCATTAATAAATCCCAGAAAGTCTCATTTATAAATCAGAGAAAGTATCATTTATAAATCCCAGAAAGTCTCATTTATAAATCCCAGAAAGTCTCATTTGTAAATCCCAGAAATTCTCATTTGTAAATCCCAGAAAGTCTCATTATGAATCGTTTATGAATCCCAGAAAGTCTCGTTTATGAATCCTAGAAAGTCTCGTTTATGAATCTCATAAACTCTCATTTTATAAATCCCGGAAAGTTCCATCACAAATAATGACGCAACCTGCCGTGTTTTCATCTTCATCCCTCCTGTCGATGCTATTTCCTCTGCAACCGACATGAGCTCTAAAGCCCCAGAGAGCTTAGACTAAACGATAGCGCTAAATAAATAGAACCGTTTGCGCGGCTAATGCTCGTGTTGACGAAATATACGGGATTGGGATTAGAGGTCGTGGAGATTATTCTTGATAAGCTATAAATGCGATGGATCGCGGTTTCATTGGAAGAAATTGGACCTCGGGATGTTTATGTGAAATTTGATTTGATCAATAGTGAACTCGAGGTTTCATTGGAAGAAATTGGGCCTCAGGATGTCTATGTGAGGTTTGAATTGATGAATAATGAACTCGAGGTTTCATTGGAAGAAATTGGACCTCGGGATGTTTATGTGAAATTTGATTTGATCAATAATGAACTTGAGGTTTCATTGGAAGAAATTGGGCCTCAGGATGTCTTTGTGAAGTTTGATTCGATCAATAGGGTAGCACGGGGCAAAATGGACCCCTTAACACTATAATTTAATAGAACCGATTCATGTAAAATTATCATTTTGCCTTTTATTATATAGAGATACCAATGTATAATTGCATTTTCGGTTTGAAAATTTCTAAAAAATTAGTTTAATAGCATTTCATTAGTGAAATATGTGATGACATGAAGGTGTCCTTTTTGCCCCGTGTCTGGGGCATAAGGGACACAGGGTGAACGTTTTACCCAAGAAGTTCCAAATATTACAAATGGATAGTACTAAAATTGCTTTTCTTGCTACCTGCAAAATTCAAAGTGTTATTGAAATGGGTTACTGAAAAGAGTTATTTAAATAAGTTATTGAAAAGAGTTATTGAAAAGAGTTATTGAAAAGAGTTATTGAAAAGAGTTATTGAAAAGAGTTATTGAAAAGAGTTATTGAAAAGAGTAATTGAAAAGAGTTATTGAAAAGAGTTATTGAAAAGAGTTATTGAAAACAGTTATTGAAAACAGTTATTGAAAAGAGTTATTGAAAAGAGTTATTGAAAAAGAGTTATTGAAAAGAGTTATTGAAAAGAGTTATTGAAAAGAGTTATTGAAAAGAGTTATTGAAAAGAGTTATTGAAAAGAGTTATTGAAAAAGAGTTATTGAAAAGAGTTATTGAAAAAGAGTTATTGAAAAGAGTTATTGAAAAGAGTTATTGAAACGAGTTATTGAAAAACAGTTGAAAAAAACAGTTATTGAAAAGAGTTATTGAAAAGAGTTATTGAAAAGAGTTATTGAAAAGATTATTGAAAAGTTATTGAAAAGAGTTATTTGAAAAGAGTTATTGAAAAGAGTTATTGAAAAGAGTTATTGAAAAGAGTTATTGAAAAGAGTTATTCAAAAGAGTTATTCAAAAGAGTTATTGAAAAGAGTTACTGAAAAGAGTTATTGAAAAGAGTTATTTTCAATAACTCTTTTCAATAAGTTATTGAAAAGAGTTATTGAAAAGAGTTTTCAAAAGAGTTATTGAAAAGAGTTTTTCAAAACTGGTTTTATTAAAAGAGTTTTTGAAAAGAGTTATTTCAATAAGTTATTGAAAAAGTTATTGTTTTCAATAACTCGTTTCAATAACTCTTTTCAATAACTCTTTTCAATAACTTTCAATTTTCAATAACTCTTTTCAATAACTCTTTTCAATAAACTCAATTTTCAATAACTAACTCTTTTCAATAACTCTTTTCAATAACTCTTTTCAATAACTCTTTTCAATAACTCTTTTCAATAACTCTTTTCAATAACTCTTTTCAATAACTCTTTCAATAACTCTTTTCAATAACTCTTTTCAATAACTCTTTTCAATAACTCTTTTCAATAACTCTTTTCAATAACTCTTTTCAATAACTCTTTTCAATAACTCTTTTCAATAACTCTTTTCAATAACTCTTTTAACTAACTCTTTCAATAACTCTTAACAATAACTCTTTTCAATAACTCTTTTCAATAACTCTTTTCAATAACTCTTTTCAATAACTCTTTTCAATAACTCTTTTCAATAACTCTTTTCAATAACTCTTTTCAATAACTCTTTTCAATAACTCTTTTCAATAACTCTTTTCAATAACTCTTTTCAATAACTCTTTTCAATAACTCTTTTCAATAACTCTTTTCAATAACTCTTTTCAATAACTCTTTTCAATAACTCTTTTCAATAACTCTTTTCAATAACTCTTTTCAATAACTCTTTTCAATAACTCTTTTCAATAACTCTTTTCAATAACTTTTCAATAACTCTTTTCAATAACTCTTTTCAATAACTCTTTTCAATAACTCTTTTCA
This sequence comes from Aporrectodea caliginosa, assembly GCA_020284085.1. Lineage (NCBI taxonomy): Eukaryota > Metazoa > Annelida > Clitellata > Crassiclitellata > Lumbricidae > Aporrectodea > Aporrectodea caliginosa. Next base: position 2,930,283 of record JACEVL010000009.1, read on the forward strand.
ATAACTCTTTTCAATAACTCTTTTCAATAACTCTTTTCAATAACTCTTTTCAATAACTCTTTTCAATAACTCTTTCAATAACTCTTTTCAATAACTCTTTTCAACTCTTTTCAATAACTCTTTTCAATAACTCTTTTCAATAACTCTTTTCAATAACTCTTTTCAATAACTCTTTTCAATAACTCTTTTCAATAACTCTTTTCAATAACTCTTTTCAATAACTCTTTTCAATAACTCTTTTCAATAACTCTTTTCAATAACTCTTTTCAATAACTCTTTTCAATAACTCTTTTCAATAACTCTTTTCAATAACTTTCAATAACTCTTTTCAATAATAACTCTTTTCAATAACTCTTTTCAATAACTCTTTTCAATAACTCTTTTCAATAACTCTTTTCAATAACTCTTTTCAATAACTCTTTTCAATAACTCTTTTCAATAACTCTTTTCAATAACTCTTTTCAATAACTCTTTTCAATAACTCTTTTCAATAACTCTTTTCAATAACTCTTTTCAATAACTCTTTTCAATAACTCTTTTCAATAACTCTTTTCAATAACTCTTTTCAATAACTCTTTTCAATAACTCTTTTCAATAACTCTTTTCAATAACTCTTTTCAATAACTCTTTTCAATAACTCTTTTCAATAACTCTTTTCAATAACTCTTTTCAATAACTCTTTTCAATAACTCTTTTCAATAACTCTTTTCAATAACTCTTTTCAATAACTCTTTTCAATAACTCTTTTCAATAACTCTTTTCAATAACTCTTTTCAATAACTCTTTTCAATAACTCTTTTCAATAACTCTTTTCAATAACTCTTTTCAATAACTCTTTTCAATAACTCTTTTCAATCTTTTCTTTTCAATAACTCTTTTCAATAACTCTTTTCAATAACTCTTTTCAATAACTCTTTTCAATAACTCTTTTCAATAACTCTTTTCAATAACTCTTTTCAATAACTCTTTTCAATAACTCTTTTCAATAACTCTTTTCAATAACTCTTTTCAATAACTCTTTTCAATAACTCTTTTCAATAACTCTTTCAATAACTCTTTTCAATAACTCTTTTCAATAACTCTTTTCAATAACTCTTTTCAATAACTCTTTTCAATAACTCTTTTCAATAACTCTTTTCAATAACTCTTTAATAACTCTTTTCAATAACTCTTTTCAATAACTCTTTTCAATAACTCTTTTCAATAACTCTTTTCAATAACTCTTTTCAATAACTCTTTTCAATAACTCTTTTCAATAACTCTTTTCAATAACTCTTTTCAATAACTCTTTTCAATAACTCTTTTCAATAACTCTTTTCAATAACTCTTTTCAATAACTCTTTTCAATAACTCTTTTCAATAACTCTTTTCAATAACTCTTTTCAATAACTCTTTTCAATAACTCTTTTCAATAACTCTTTTCAATAACTCTTTTCAATAACTCTTTTCAATAACTCTTTTCAATAACTCTTTTCAATAACTCTTTTCAATAACTCTTTTCAATAACTCTTTTCAATAACTCTTTTCAATAACTCTTTTCAATAACTCTTTTCAACTCTTTTCAATAACTCTTTTCAATAACTCTTTTCAATAACTCTTTTCAATAACTCTTTTCAATAACTCTTTTCAATAACTCTTTTCAATAACTCTTTTCAATAACTCTTTTCAATAACTCTTTTCAATAACTCTTTTCAATAACTCTTTTCAATAACTCTTTTCAATAACTCTTTTCAATAACTCTTTTCAATAACTCTTTTCAATAACTCTTTTCAATAACTCTTTTCAATAACTCTTTTCAATAACTCTTTTCAATAACTCTTTTCAATAACTCTTTTCAATAACTCTTTTCAATAACTCTTTTCAATAACTCTTTTCAATAACTCTTTTCAATAACTCTTTTCAATAACTCTTTTCAATAACTCTTTTCAATAACTCTTTTCAATAACTCTTTTCAATAACTCTTTTCAATAACTCTTTTCAATAACTCTTTTCAATAAATAACTCTTTTCAATAACTCTTTTCAATAACTCTTTTCAATAACTCTTTTCAATAACTCTTTTCAATAACTCTTTTCAATAACTCTTTTCAATAACTCTTTTCAATAACTCTTTTCAATAATAACTCTTTTCAATAACTCTTTTCAATAACTCTTTTCAATAACTCTTTTCAATAACTCTTTTCAATAACTCTTTTCAATAACTCTTTTCAATAACTCTTTTCAATAACTCTTTTCAATAACTCTTTTCAATAACTCTTTTCAATAACTCTTTTCAATAACTCTTTTCAATAACTCTTTTCTTTTCAATAACTCTTTTCAATAACTCTTTTCAATAACTCTTTTCAATAACTCTTTTCAATAACTCTTTTCAATAACTCTTTTCAATAACTCTTTTCAATAACTCTTTTCAATAACTCTTTTCAATAACTCTCTTTTCAATAACTCTTTTCAATAACTCTTTTCAATAACTCTTTTCAATAACTCTTTTCAATAACTCTTTTCAATAACTCTTTTCAATAACTCTTTTCAATAACTCTTTTCAATAACTCTTTTTCTTTTCAATAACTTTTCAATAACTCTTTTCAATAACTCTTTTCAATAACTCTTTTCAATAACTCTTTTCAATAACTCTTTTCAATAACTCTTTTCAATAACTCTTTTCAATAACTCTTTTCAATAACTCTTTTCAATAACTCTTTTCAATAACTCTTTTCAATAACTCTTTTCAATAATCTTTTCAATAACTCTTTTCAATAACTCTTTTCAATAACTCTTTTCAATAACTCTTTTCAATAACTCTTTTCAATAACTCTTTTCAATAACTCTTTTCAATAACTCTTTTCAATAACTCTTTTCAATAACTCTTTTCAATAACTCTTTTCAATCTTTTCAATAACTCTTTTCAATAACTCTTTTCAATAACTCTTTTCAATAACTCTTTTCAATAACTCTTTTCAATAACTCTTTTCAATAACTTTTTCACTCTTTTCAATAACTCTTTTCAATAACTCTTTTCAATAACTCTTTTCAATAACTCTTTTCAATAACTTTTCAATAACTCTTTTCAATAACTCTTTTCAATAACTCTTTTCAATAACTTTTTCAATAACTCTTTTCAATAACTCTTTTCAATAACTCTTTTCAATAACTCTTTTCAATAACTCTTTTCAATAACTCTTTTCAATAACTCTTTTCAATAACTCTTTTCAATAACTCTTTTCAATAACTCTTTTCAATAACTCTTTTCAATAACTCTTTTCAATAACTCTTTTCAATAACTCTTTTCAATAACTCTTTTAACTCTTTTCAATAACTCTTTTCAATAACTCTTTTCAATAACTTTTCAATAACTTTTCAATAACTCTTTTCAATAACTCTTTTCAATAACTCTCTTTTCAATAACTCTTTTCAATAACTCTTTTCAATAACTCTTTTCAATAACTCTTTTCAATAACTCTTTTCAATAACTCTTTTCAATAACTCTTTTCAATAACTCTTTTCAATAACTCTTTTCAATAACTCTTTTCAATAACTCTTTTCAATAACTCTTTTCAATAACTCTTTTCAATAACTCTTTTCAATAACTCTTTTCAATAACTCTTTTCAATAACTCTTTTCAATAACTCTTTTCAATAACTCTTTTCAATAACTCTTTTCAATAACTCTTTTCAATAACTCTTTTCAATAACTCTTTTCAATAACTCTTTTCAATAACTCTTTTCAATAACTCTTTTCAATAACTCTTTTCAATAACTCTTTTCAATAACTCTTTTCAATAACTCTTTTCAATAACTCTTTTCAATAACTCTTTTCAATAACTCTTTTCAATAACTCTTTTCAATAACTCTTTTCAATAACTCTTTTCAATAACTCTTTTCAATAACTCTTTTCAATAACTCTTTTCAATAACTCTTTTCAATAACTCTTTTCAATAACTCTTTTCAATAACTCTTTTCAATAACTCTTTTCAATAACTCTTTTCAATAACTCTTTTCAATAACTCTTTCAATAACTCTTTTCAATAACTCTTTTCAATAACTCTTTTCAATAACTCTTTTCAATAACTCTTTTCAATAACTCTTTTCAATAACTCTTTTCAATAACTCTTTTCAATAACTCTTTTCAATAACTCTTTTCAATAACTCTTTTCAATAACTTTCAATAACTCTTTTCAATAACTCTTTTCAATAACTCTTTTCAATAACTCTTTTCAATAACTCTTTTCAATAACTCTTTTCAATAACTCTTTTCAATAACTCTTTTCAATAACTCTTTTCAATAACTCTTTTCAATAACTCTTTTCAATAACTCTTTTCAATAACTCTTTTCAATAACTCTTTTCAATAACTCTTTTCAATAACTCTTTTCAATAACTCTTTTCAATAACTCTTTTTTCAATAACTCTTTTCAATAACTCTTTTCAATAACTCTTTTCAATAACTCTTTTCAATAACTCTTTTCAATAACTCTTTTCAATAACTCTTTTCAATAACTCTTTTCAATAACTCTTTTCAATAACTCTTTTCAATAACTCTTTTCAATAACTCTTTTCAATAACTCTTTTCAATAACTCTTTTCAATAACTCTTTTCAATAACTCTTTTCAATAACTCTTTTCAATAACTCTTTTCAATAACTCTTTTCAATAACTCTTTTCAATAACTCTTTTCAATAACTCTTTTCAATAACTCTTTTCAATAACTCTTTTCAATAACTCTTTTCAATAACTCTTTTCAATAACTCTTTTCAATAACTCTTTTCAATAACTCTTTTCAATAATAACTCTTTTCAATAACTCTTTTCAATAACTCTTTTCAATAACTCTTTTCAATAACTCTTTTCAATAACTCTTTTCAATAACTCTTTTCAATAACTCTTTTCAATAACTCTTTTCAATAACTCTTTTCAATACTCTTTTCAATAACTTTTCAATAACTCTTTTAACTCTTTTCAATAACTCTTTTCAATAATAACTCTTTTCAATAACTCTCAATAACTTTTCAATAACTCTTTTCAATAACTCTTTTCAATAACTCTTTTCAATAACTCTTTTCAATAACTCTTTTCAATAACTCTTTTCAATAACTCTTTTCAATAACTCTTTTCAATAACTCTTTTCAATAACTCTTTTCAATAACTCTTTTCAATAACTCTTTTCAATAACTCTTTTCAATAACTCTTTTT
>JACEVL010000010.1:0-7500 GCA_020284085.1 Aporrectodea caliginosa
TCACAGAAAACGATCACACAATTATTTCCCTTAATTTTTGAATGGTGGACCTCTATCGCAATTAGCAGAAACATTAAGAGAAGAAAAGCAATAATAAAATTTATTAGTATAACTAAACAATTGTTTTTCACAGATTTATAAACAGTTTGGTCTACTGTTCATATCGGAACAAAGAAGTTCCTACATATATGGACTAGATAGGCTGATTGTGGGCATCGTCTCGTTTGCCAATGTAGGTTGGAAGTGGCCTGATTTTGTTCTTTCTGGAGTAAGCTGGTTTCCATTTCCATCCGAATGATGGTCCCTGTCTTGTTTGCACTTTGATACCCTCAGCCCAGTAGTTGATGTTCCTGATGCCTAGGACAAAAACCAATTCGCACATTATTAGCCAGACTCGTCGGTCGGTGTGAGCATACTCGGATTGGCGCTTTTTGAGATAAAATGCAGAGCCTGTAAGACTGTAAGTAGTCAAATTGGACTTGACAAATGCATTTTTACAGAGATCGTTTGCTCTCAGCAATAGCCAGAATTATCATCCTTTGCTATCTAGCCTCTGCTGACACCTCTGAACTCCAGTTTAACCATTCCGGATTTCTGTCAGAAGTCTGCCCACATCAGGGTCATCCACTGATCCACTCGGTCCCCTGCATCTTTGCTTCCCGTTGCATACACAGTGACCCGTTACCTGCATGCAATGTCAGAAAGCGACGTTCACATGTACAATAATGAAAATAAAAAGAAGAAAAATTGAAGAAAAAGAAAAGCAGAAGGAGGAGAAGGAGAAAACTTGTGCTGTAAAGTTGCATACTTGTCAGCTTATTTCAATAAACGAAAAGTGATGATGATGATGATGATGAAAATAAAAAGAAGAAAAATTGAAGAAAAAGAAAAGCAGAAGGAGGAGAAGGAGAAAACTTGTGCTGTAAAGTTGCATACTTGTCAGCTTATTTCAATAAACGAAAAGTGATGATGATGATGATGATGATGAAGATGATGATGATGATGATGATGATGATGATGGTGGTGGTGGTGGTGGTGGTGGTGGTGGTGGTGGTGGTGGTGGTGGTGGTGGTGGTGATGATGAGAAATGGAAGAAGAAACTGATCAATGACGGGGCCTAGCCCTCTACCCGAACAAAAGTTGGCAGCCTTTGCCTCGTTCTCTTTCGCCTAAGGTCTAAAGCTGCTATTTTGTCCGGTGTTTAGGCCTTACTTATATACACTGTGTCCACGATAAAGTAGACCCCTAGACTTTGTTAAATATCTTGGTCAATTGTACTACTATAGGTACTAAATTTGGTGCACATGAACTTCAGTCTATTATATCTAAACCCTGCAAATTTTATGACAATTGATGCAACGGTTACGATTATATACCCTTATGAAATTGGGTGGTTCAGGAACCAAGTTACCAACACGTAAAACGCATAGAATTACGTCATTTTTCTGGCTACCGCAGGGATAGGCTGTTGTTTATAAGCGTCATTTTCGGAAACAATTAGACTACGAGACCTGTTTTACGTAACAGTAACAGTAACAGTAGTTGGTTGTAAAGAAATGGTTTTCAGTGCAGAGGACAAGATTTTAATCAAGGAGTTGAGAGAGACGAAGGGGTATGGCGTAGGAGACTCATTACAGAATTTCCAATGAAAAATTGGTCCCTAGCTGGTGTCAGCAAGCAGTTAAAAAAGATTGCCACAACCGGATCAGTTGCAAGGAAACCACGAGACGCAAACAAAACCATGGACGCAAACAAATATCAATGTTGTCGGAGAACTGGTGCTGAGTCAGGATGATCAGCCGCGCACGCATCTGTCGATGCGTTTTACGTGTTGGTAACTTGGTTCCTGAACCACCCAATTTCATAAGGGTATATCATCGTAACCGTTGCATCAATTGTAATAAAATTTGCAGAGTTTAGATAGAATAGACTGAAGTTCATGTGCACCAAATTTAGTACCTATAGTACTACAATTGACCAAGATATTTAACAAAGTCTAGGGGTCTACTTTATCGTGGACACAGTGTATATTATTAAGTGATCCGGCAGAGTCAATGTAGCATGGAAGCAAGTTGAACTTAAACTACGAAGATTTGCCACACAATAACTTATGACGCAAAATATGCTGATTTTTATGCGCATTGTGACTGCGCTCCCCGTCAGTACCTGACTAAGACCGGGGAAGTGAATGAGTTCTCTAATGAATAACAGTCACACGTGTCACCACTCAGGTGCACCACTTAAGGAGTAGGCCCACATTGAATCTAGAATTGCGTCTGGAGTTAACATTTTATATTATCAACTGCAGTCCACCAGAGAAAATATTCAGCGACCAACCAACTGACGAGTGACTGTCCTGCACAGAATAATTGAGAGCTCAGTGTAAACGGAGTTTTATACGATCTACGAATGGATGCCAGTCACAGGTCGTAACCATGTGCAGCAGCAGCAGCAGCAGCAGCAGCAGGTGATGCATTTGGCCGTCGAAACTTCTCGTTCTCAGTGCAACACGGACCAGGAACATTAAATATATATCTGGATAGGATTCTTACGTGAGCATGCCAATGGTGGCTTTCCAGTTGCCTGAACAATACTTGCTTATAGATGAACTTCTTTAGGCTAAGTCTTACAATACTTTTCTTTTGCATTAGGCCTACTCACAAAGTACGCCTCCGATAGGTAGGCTATTTCGATGATGTTGTACACATTTTCAGTTGAATTGTACCGGTATATATATATATATATATATATATATATATCAAAGATGGGAACGATTAATTAAATTGCTAATCGATTAGAATTGGAATTAGCTGCTGAAATCTGCTAATCGATTAGAATTAGAATTAGCTGTTAGTCTAAAAAAATAAATATACTATACGATTAGTTAAATTGCTAATCGATTAGAATTAGAATTAGCAAAATCTTGTAACTAATCGGTTAGAATTAGAATTAGCTGTTTTTTAATCGATTAGCTAATCGATTAGAATCTAATCAAATAGTTACCCATCTCTGATATATATATATATATATATAATGATACTATGGGTATCATACTATCATAATAATACTGGTTTTCGTGTTGATGATGGTTATGATGATGAGTGCGTACGTGTGTAGTTCTGGACGATAGGCCGACATACTATCATAATAATACTACTCAATGTTTGCAACACAAGTACTTGAAATGCAAATGGAAATGGAAATGCAAGTATACGTGAAATTGCTAATCGAGTAAAAGTATCGATTGTATAAGCTTAAGCGCATTATTAACTTCTTCAATGTCTGTCTCATTTCAGCCTGCTAGTGGAACGTTTGGACAATGCCTACCTGGTATTCCGATTCGCTCTAATCATGTAAACACATCAACCTACCTAATGTCTTGTCCTGAAACATGACGAAGCGTTTGAGTGATTGGCTATATTGCTGACGAGATGGCGAAAATGGCGGCAAGACATGTTGTATATCGGAGCTTGGATGGAGAGCAGCGTATGTCCTCGAACACTTCGCGACATCTATCGTTTCTATCAGCACAAGTATTGCCATCAGTCGTACTCCAAGTCGACTCGTTTTAGTTTCTAGCATTGCACTGAAAAAAAATAATAATACAAATAAAATCTTGAGGTTTCGATGAACTAAAGTCATAACTGAAGAATCAGAAAGCGTTAACTTGAAAATGAAACATAAGTGTTTTTTCCTTACTTACTTCTAAAACATCGGTTTTTTCCTTACTTATTTTTATCCATATAGTTTAACTTACGGAAATCTTGCTTGCTTGCTTGCTTGCTTGCTTGAGCCACAGGCTAAAAAGTCAAATCTTGCGACGACTAATTCGATCACTTACAATCATTCAATCGTCCTGAAACTTGGCAGATAGACTCGCCCTCGAAGACACTTCATTCTATAAAAATTTCAGCTCCCCCAAAAAAGGCAAGCTTATAGAATCGGGGACTCAAATTTTCGAATCGGGGAATCCCCTTTTCCGATACGCAGCGTTGTCATTGGCCGCAACAAAAACGGGCGCGCTTCCTGATTAAACGCACGCTATGACGTAAAATGAACGCGGACTATTTTCAGAGTACACGTTATAGGATACTAGATGGATATAGTAAAAACTTTGTTTTTACGGGCTGTATTTTATTTAAATAGTAATCCTTATCTACTGTCAGTGTTCTATGCTTCTATTTCTATTTCACTTCCGGTTCCTTTTTCTTTCGTTGTGTTGTCGTTGATTAATGTAGGCACTAAACCGTAAAACAATCGACGACTACGAGAACAATGTTTAAGCCAAGTAGCGGTCGAAAAGTAGAAAGTGGTGTATGGGAATATTTTTTTTATGATGCAGCAGTAGACAAGAGTCGATGTTGTTTTTGCACTGTTACTTGTGATTTAGGCAGTAAAGTGCGCGACTAAATTTAATGCACATGGAACCAGAAGAGAACAGAATAAAATAATGGTCTTAATTAAAAAATTTGTGACATTTTCATTCCGTTAATTAACTTTATTTTTAGTTTCATTGATTTCAAACTGCAGAAAAGTAATTAAACCTATATTGATATACTGATAACTATGGTACTGTGGTAGTCTGTGCTACCAAGTACACGCTACATGAATATCAAGCTGGTACCCACTGATTCGATTCGAGATTCGATTCGAATTCGAACCTTTACCCCGATTTGATTCGAGATTCGATTCGAATTCGAACATTTACCCCAGATTCGATTCGAGATTCGATTCGACTGAAAATTTGTTATTCAGAGGTCCCTAATCTCTATATCTCTTCCTGTCACCAGAGTCACGAAATAGAGTATCCCATTAAAATTATATCCCCTTAGCGAAATGAAGTATCCGGCCGGATGAATCTGAACGGGAGGGACTATCCCCTCGTGCCAAGGTATCCCCATGAAATAAGATTACTTTTAATGTTACAAGTCGGTAACGTATGGTTTCTGTTCGACTTTTGGGGTGGAAATTCCACGAAATTTGATCGAATTCTTCGCAGTTTCCCGTGACCTCAGTTTTGAAGCGTGTCCGCAATTAAAGTTGTTGAGTGTAGAATCGATGAAGACGTTGATTCTTTTAAGGAAAGAAATAACTTTCGGTGTTACATGGGACCGATAAAACATCCTAAATTGTAGTAGAAAAAGCGGGAAGACACTCCAGATTATCTTAAGAGGCTGAGTTGTGCTTCAATAGTTGTAGTTTGCATTGAGATGTTTTAGTCCTTTAGTCCTGCGATAGACTAGGTCTAAACGGACTATAGATTCCACTTGCATTATTTCTGTGATTGTAGTGACTTACAGAGATTGTCTGAGTTTAGTTTTATTAAGGCGCCAAATAAGTGCCAATCGAATTTCTGTTTTATAATTGGTGAAATAATTGATCAATAATAATATGGAAAGATATTCCAACGAGCCGTTTGATTCATTTAACTTTCCTTCTGACACTGGACAAGAAAGTTACCAAGGAGTCCTGGGTTCATTATCTGACCAAGTTGAGGTAATTAGTAGTCAAGCTGACCTTCTAGGGAGGGAGATGGGGAGTCGAAATCCAAGGTGCGTGGATGTATAGGTCCATTTATTATAAAGCTAAAGTCTGTGCATCGGATCACCACGAACCCTGACGTGTCGTTGAGAAGGATAGTCGCACTCATCCCCGGAGCCACGGGCACCACTTCGGCCTTTCTGGAGGATAAAGCAGTGCAATTAGAGGATAGGCAGGTGACCTCGCTTTTACTGAATCTTGGTCAGCTATGAGACCTCCTCAGTTCTATAGGACAGAACCCGCGTTCCCTAGAGGTAGACAGACCCTTAGTGGTAGGATCCCTTCACAGCTAGCAATCTCTGGCGGTGGCCCGTGGGGAAGCTTTCGCTACAAAATCATAGTAATTATGCCACTTATTGTTAGCCTATGTGGGCAAAGAATCAAGTGAAGCCAATTAGCCTCTCTGTCTCTGTCTCTGTCTCTGTCTCTCTGTATCTGTCTCTGTCTCTGTTTCTGTTTTTGTCTGTTGTCTGTCTGTCTCTGTCTGTCTGTCTGTCTGCCTCTCTGTCTGTCTGTCTGTCTGTTTGTTGTCTGTCTGTCTGCCCAAAAAACTTCTCAAGAAAAGGGAAGGAAAACCACTCCCCTGATTTGCTCTGAACATTAACTTCTCATTATAATCTATTAAATGTCACCATAACTTTATTAAACGTATTATTTATAAGCACATCTACTAACATATATTTGATCTTTGCTCTGTGATTGTCTATAGAATGTCCTGAACAATATTGCCTGTTTAAGAATGCGTCTGTGTCAGCTTAATTTCCATAAATAAACGAATTTGATTGATTTGCTTAAATTTGCTTAAAACACCTAGAAAACGTTCAGTAAATTGCTTTACCTATTTCTGTTTTTGGATTTTGATTAAAGAATAGATTTATAAATTATACGCATTAAAAAAAATAATACCTTATAACTGTGCATTTTTATCCCCCGGGGGTTGATTTCACATTTCTCTAATTTTACATTAGGCTACTTGTGAAAGTTCACGCTAGGATCGATACAACATTGTATCGACAAGCAGAGAAGGCTTATCGACGGTTAATAAGTATTGTGTATGCTCTAGCAGTTAATGGACAACCATATTATAACATGCAGCTATATAACACAAAGGGTTCCGAGGTCGACCGCGCATCGATCGCCTACTCAATCCAGCGCGATCTATTTTCAAATTGAGTTCTATTTTCAAATGAGAAGTTGTGGGTACCCCTCCCCATAGCTCATCTTCCAGTCTCAGGGGCCTCACGGATCTTTGCTTTGATCAAAAGATTTCGATATTTTGGATTATTATTAATTTTTGCTCAGAACGACCACTGATTGATAGATACCTTGCGCATTACGATAAAGGTGCTATAGATTTTAAGTTTCCCTATTACTGCTGTACTTCACTTCTGGCGATAGCCGCCGGTAGCATTTCTTCTCACATTCTATACGTAACGTAATCATCCCTATCCAATTAATTTCAGTGTCCAGCCGCTTCAGTCTTTTGGATTTACAGACAGTGGCGTAACGAGGGGGCCGGGGGGGCGGCCGCCCCCGGGCGCAGGACAAGGGGAGGCGCAAAATTAGGCTTTAGAAAAAAGTTTTTTTAAAGAAATCAGGCAAGAATAGCCAAAAAAAAGTCCAAAAAGTAACTATTATGCATGAGTCTTGCACGGGCAAGGGGGGGCGGCGCAAAATGATATTTGACGGTTCTTGTTGAAAAAAAAAGGTCATCAGAAATTATTTTGGCGGAACTGAGAAAAAAATTTCAGGAAATTCTTGCCCCGGGCGCACGAACCCCTAGTTACGCCACTGTTTACAGATGGTGAAAACATTCTTTTCCAATTACACGACTAGGCCTACACGTATTTTTTAGCATGCCACCATTAACATTTTCACTGCGACAAGACATGGCTAATAGAGAGTATATTAAATGCAAACAAATGAATTTAAAATTGAACAAATATTTGCAGGTCTATA
>JACEVL010000010.1:12500-147500 GCA_020284085.1 Aporrectodea caliginosa
GCCCAGAAGTTCAAATCAACGCAGTTTGGAGATTGCAATGGATACTCCATTACTAATATTTCAGTGTAAGTGACGAGTGTGACGTAAAGTTTTTTTGCCACAATATTTCTTCATGCCTTAAAACAGCGCAACTTGAGATGACTAGATAAGACTATGACGTCAACCGACCTATTTCCGGAATAAACAATATGGCGAACAGTAATAATGTGAAACATTCGAGTGGAAAATTAAGTGATCATGTTGCATTTAAGGCAAATCCTGACCTGACATTGCTGATGGAAAGTCGAAGATGGCGAAATTATTGAAGATTTTTGTAGATAGAAGGTAGTTTCTACTGACTACATTTCTCAGTTTGACAATTTGAACTTTAGAAAGATTGAAGGATTTTTGCAGTGCATATAGGCCACTACAGTCGAAAAAGTTTTTCACGCTTTATGTAGCCTAACATGGACCAAATTAATCGAATTTAATCGATTAATCTCGATTAAATTTAGGAGATTAATCGATTAAAAATATTTTAATCAGTACCAGGCATTAGAACAACTGTAAAACGCTGCCATGAACAAATTAACAATGATCAGCACTTAGTACACAGAAAGTCATACGAAACAATACAGTTTCAGAAAGGCCGAGCATGTGAGCTAATCTACAAAAGTCAGAATCACAACTGGGTGCATGTTCTATCGGCTAGCCGTGAAATAACTGTTGGCGGTTTTTCGGATAATCTGCAAAATTTCCGGCGGTTTATCGGCTTGCAGTTTAGGGGTATGATCCCGTATAACTGCTTGGCTTATGTAACACAGAGACCTAACCTTATCATTCATTGACTTTGGATGAAGTAAAATGTACGATAATGTTTACTATTATTATTATTTATATCCCTCGGAATTTAAAATCGCTCAGCATAATTGTTAAATGTCTGGGTTGGCTAATTATTATTATTATTATTATTATTATTATTATTATTATTATTATTATTATTATTATAAATAATCCCTCAGGCTCTTAGAAACTATATGAAGTGCGTTTTCGTTCTGGAGTTAGCGGTCATCCTCACCGGTCAATTGCGTAAAGGTGCCTATTATTATTATTATTATTATTATTATTATTATTATTATTATTATTATTATTATGAACAATCTAGCATGGTAATGTCGACGAAAAGCAGATGGCGTTTCCGCGTTGGAGAGCTACCGAGAGTCTTTGGAAAAGGTAGCTTTTCTCTTGCGTGTCATGGGTTGCATCGGTTATCCTTCGTCCCAAATCAAGCACAAAATTCAGTCCTTCAGAACTCCAGGAACCGCTGGACTCCAATGCAACCGCCACAAAAGCATGCGTTCTGGTGATTGTGGCGTATTTTAATGTCTTGGCGGCGGCTGCCCGGTTTGCGGCCTCACCCGCTTCGGTCGATGTTGTTGCCAGATGTGACTTTGCAAATGTGTCAGAAACGGTCACGTCCCAAGTGAGGCACCTTCCGCGTGACCATGGGATAAGTGTTACGCCGTCTGGTCGTTTGCCGTCTTCTCTAGTGAGACCCAACGGTTCTTTCTGAGAAGGGATGTTCGCTCTTCCAAACGATCTCCATATGATGTCGTTCAGCATGTTGTGCCGTTGTTGCCTGCCAGCGTGTTTTCTGCAGGTAAGACCGTGGAGTCCTCTGGCGTCGACTCTCTCGCCACAGTGACACAAATGTGGTTCGCAGAGTATTGTTCCAAGTCTCATTCCAACCGAGATTCGTATCACTTCATCAGACAAGCGGAGACCCAGTGCAGTAATCGGAGGCGCTAGCAACCAATCTCCCGCGTGTGGTGCCCGGGAGGCTAAGAGACGAGCCCGGTCTAGTGTATTGTTCGCCGACTCGTGCAAAGTTGTCCACGCCTTACTTGTCCAGCGGCTATCCCATTCTCTCTGACGATGAGCGGCTGATCCTGTTGGTGGTTCGGCACCGGTGAGTAGTACCCATGCTTTCAGCGCTGTATTAACTAGATCGTCCGGGGTATCAGCTAATTCTGGTGACAACATGTTTGCCTGGAGTTCGCTAGTGCCTGCAGCAGATGCCAAGAAGGCAGAAAGTGCCAGCGTAGCAGCACAGCGTATTCCAAGGCCACCATCTTTCACCGGAAGGGATGCTTGGAGCCATTTCTCATCCGATAGATCCACGTTCAAAATACTCGACAATCCATTTCTTAACAGCAAATCAAATCTGGTGAGACTAGGACAGTCGACGCATAGGGCTGTGCGCATTGTGTAGAGAAGCTTTGGCACGCTTAATCCATTTCGTAACAGGATTAGGGCGTCATGCGAGTGAAGCATGGAGAGCCTACCTACTGCTCGTTCCAGGTCATCAGCCTTCTTAGTCACCACCTTATCGACTGCTGGCCCAGGCATCAGAGGTGAGCCCAACAGCGTCGCCTCTCCTAGTGGAGTGTGTTTGAAGCCGTAGAATGAAGAATCGTCGATCTTATTGTCGTCGTTCTGGAAGACTATTTCGCACTTCGTGCGGTTGAGCTGAAGTCCAAGTTTAGCTGACTCCTGTGCGATCAGCTGAATATCGTGGGCCACCACATCCACCTTGCCTCCCAGTGTCAGATCGTCTAAGAATGCCACTCTTAATTCAGATTCCAGTTTTAACAGGATCGGCTGTAGTGTGATGCAGAATTCCAGTGGACCCATCGGATCACCCTGCTGAGTTCCTTCTTCTGATCGAAGAATATTTGATCCATGTCTTAACATCGGTTTGCAGGAATATGAAGAATATGCGAAACGGTAAAGTTCCGGAATATCTCTTGCAACCGCTTCTAGGAGTGAGTCCCTGCGAAGAGTGTTGAAAGCATTTGCAAAGTCTAATTTGACCAGAACGCCGTCGGTCGGCATCGACGTGGCCCAGCGGCGGGTTGCATGTACTGCTGCTTCGGCGCCTCCTGGTATGCCAACCCCCAGTTGGACAGGGGCAAGCAGAGTAGACAATCTGGACACAGCGTGAGCGTTCGCACATTTAGCTGCCAGGCGTCGCAACGTATATCCGACAGCGATTGGCCTGATGCCTCCATCTTTTTTCTTCAAAGCTATGAGGTTGGCCCCGTAGATGATTTCGTTTACCTCGACCGGGAGGGTCCCTACCAGCATCAGATTGACCAGCTCACTCAGATGATGGATAAGGTTACAATCGACTCCAATAGAAATTAAGTCTTTGAGGTGTTGTGGAGTGATGCCATCTGGACCAGCTGCTGAGCCTGCTGGAAACGAAGAAATGGCCTCGACGATCGATCGCTCTGAAATCTGTAGCGGAGCAAACCGATCCGAAAGCTTTGGGTCACAGATTGGTTTCCTGTCTGATGGAGCTGGTGGGTGTTTCGCCTTTAGTCCGGCCAACGTCTCAGGAGTGTCGGGAGCTGGTTCGTCATCGCTGCAGATAAGGCGGATAGCAGCCTTGTAGTTACCATCTTCCAGTTTGCTTGCAACTGCCGATGCTAGGTACTGAGCCGAGTCACGTTTAATCGGACCTGTGCGACGGACTGGCATTGGACTAGTTTCATCCTCGTCTGTATCGTAAGCCGGTCCCTTCGAACGCCAGTTCGCAATTCTAGAGATTATTATCCGCGTTAGCTTGCGTTTGACTCCCCCTCTTTTTGGCTTGACCAGAATGCACGATCCAAAGGCTAAGAGGTCCGACCATCTCCCAGTGTCTTCTGGTTCCCTCACGACAGCCTCTATGAGTTCACCCAAAAGGGCGGCGCATGATGCTCTTGCCGATCTAGGAATTCTTTTGACAAGCGCGCCTCTTACGACCGGGTGCAAGAGTGTCGATACTGGCTGTTCAACACCGCGTTGTCCATCAGAACCTGGTTGTGTTATGATGGATATGTGATGTTGAGGGTCGGTTGTAGAGGAAGGCGACAAAATCGCGCTGGGGGCTAGTATCTCTGCCGGTGGCTGACTCGATCCGGGACAGGGAGAAGGCCTAGGTCCATGACGATGAATTGTGCCATCCGATGAGTGCGTCTTAAATTCTGCCCAGCATACACGGCAAGTTCCCTTTCCCTTAGTACTTTTCCCATTCATGTTGTGTTTAAGGCGATAGGAGCTTTATTCAAATGGATAAACAGTTACGTTCCGCCTTTAAGAAACAGTACGTTGTCATAGCAATGTGACGTCATGGGCCATTTAAACACGATGGCGAAATTTTAAATGGCACGATGATCGCTGATGATGATAATAATTTTTTCCCAAACCAAACTGTCCAGAATCCAGGTCGAGTCGGTTTCGACGGATGAAGTCCTCGAGATCACAAGGTGTATATTTAGCAATATATCTATAAATCCAACGCTGGCGATGACTGAAGCAGCAGAATTTATATAATTTACGCCAAGTGTGAAAACTTCGACTTACACCGTCAACTGATGACGTCATTATTCAATAATAATAATTATAATAATAATAATAATAATAATAATAATAATAATAATAATAATCATCGCCAGACAAGACGCCCTCTTGATTCTCAGATACTCGCTTGGCTCACCTAAACTGATACATTTATTGCGATGCATACCTTGCCACGACCATCCGCAACTAGGGGTTTATGACGAGCTGCTGCGGAGAGGAATCGAGCGGATCTTGAATATTTCTGTGACCGACGACCAATGGATGCAAGCTTCCCTACCGATCAAGATGGGGGGACTGGGAATTAGGAGGGTGTCATCGCTGGCACTACCCGCCTTCTTGGCTTCAGCCGCGGGCACCCTCCCCACCCAGTCCCTCATCTTGGGAGCCGCACCGGTTGGCTCGGACATGGCTTTCGACTCGGAGCGGATTACCTGGCTTCAGATCGCTGGTGTACCGGAACCGATGGTCGCCCCAGGTCACAAACAGTCACACTGGGATAGACCGCTGTTGAACGCCGTTTTTTCGGCTGTTAACGATAATCTACAGGACCCCTACGACCAAGCGAGACTAAGAGCCTCACAGTCACCGCACGCATCGGATTGGTTGCATGCTCTCCCGCTTGTTGCACACGGCCTCAGACTGGAGGACGAGACCGTAAGGGTAGCGGTTGGCCTGAGGTTGGGAGTGGCCATATGCGAGCCGCACGTATGCGCATGCGGTACTTCCGTTTCGTCTAGAGGTACGCATGGGTTGTCGTGCTCACTGGGATTCGGCCGACAAGCGAGGCACAGCAATATAAATGACCTCATCCATCGTAGCCTCAACAGAGCTGGCATCCCGGCAGTCAAAGAGCCGTCCGGCCTGACTAGATCGGATGGCAAAAGACCGGACGGGCAGACCTTGATACCGTGGAGTGGTGGACGGACCTTACTATGGGATGCGACGGTGGTGGACACGGTGGCCGCCTCATACATTTCGGAGACAGCGGCCGCGGCTGGTGGGGCGGCAGAGATGGCCGCCGCAAGGAAGCACGCCAGGTACTCGGAGCTGGAAAGGAGATACACGTTCGTACCTGTTGCCATAGAAACCTTCGGTCCCTTCAACAGAGAGGGCCTCGACTTCTTATCGGAGACCGGAAGCCGACTGTCGAAGACTACCGGTGACACTCGCGAAACAAGCTTCCTCTTCCAAGGCCTATCGGTCATTATCCAACGCTTCAACGCGGTGGCTTTCCAGGGCACCATGTCAAGGCTGCCGGGAGCCGACGAGCGGCGAACTCTGGACAGATCCAACAGAGGATATCGATAATAGAGCTACTTTTAGCCAACACTCCATAATAATAATAATAATAATAATAATAATAATAATAATAATAATAATCATAATATTTATTTATTTATTTCAGAAAATTTATATAGCGCCCCCTCAAGGATGCCTACTCAGAAGCGCTCCCAGCCCAACCCCAGTCGAACAGGACAGTCTTAAGAGAACTGAGAAATGAGGCAGAGTGGCCAGCAGGTGTCAGACGAAGCACTGGCTTCCTTACCCACAGCGTATTGTGTATCGAATCTCTGTCTTGGTCCGGCGCTGTATTGAGGGTCTAGCCCCTCCGTACTTGCGGGAGCTCTGCTGCTCCACCACATGCGTCCAGCGCCGTTGCTTTCTCCGCTCGGCTGCACAGGCTGAGCTCAGAAACCCGCCCAAACCTCAGAATGCGGCCAACAAGGGCGGGCGGCAGTGCGCAGGACCCTATTCAGGGACCCTTTTGTACTCTGACGGCTCGACTACTGTAGCGTATTATTATTATTATTATTATTATTATTATTATTATTATTATTATTATTATTATTATTATTATTATTATTATTATTATTATTTTTATTATTTAATGCCCCGAGGTATACAGGATCCCTCAGGGACTTAGATAGGCCCTATTACTATAGCTGTTGTAATTTGTCTGGAGATGACCCTACTCGTCGGTGTCCTGGTTGGCGAAAGTGCCTCGGAACGCGATTGCGTTATAGCGTTGTATTGTTATTATTAGTGTTATTAATATTAATAATAATAATAATAATAATAATAATAATAATAATAATAATAATAATAACACTATTTACGCGTCACATAAATCTTCTCTGCCGCAGCTGTTACTATCAGCTTCGACAGCTCAAGGTAATCTCCCGCTCTCTGTCTCCTAGCGCAGCGTCGACGCTGGTCCATGCTTTTGTAGTCTCACGGCTCGACTACTGTAGCGCCATTTGTGATGGACTTCCCGCCTGCCGGACCGGGTCCCTGAATAGGGTCCTGCGCACTGCCGCCCGCCTTGTTGGCCGCATTCTGAGGTTTGGGCGGGTTTCTGAATACATGAGGGACGTGCTCCACTGGCTTCCTTACCCACAGCGTATTGTGTATCGAATCTCTGTCTTGGTCCGGCGCTGTATTGAGGGTCTAGCCCCTCCGTACTTGCGGGAGCTCTGCTGCTCCACCACATGCGTCCAGCGCCGTTGCTTTCTCCGCTCGGCTGCACAGGCTGAGCTCATTGTTCCTTGTTCGCGGACTGCTCTCAGGCAGCGTCGCGCCTTCTCCGTGGCGGGCCCTTCAACCTGGAATGGGCTCCCTACCATGCTTCGTCTGACACCTGCTGGCCACTCTGCCTCATTTCTCAGTTCTCTTAAGACTGTCCTGTTCGACCGGGGTTGGGCTGGGAGCGCTTCTGAGTAGGCATCCTTGAAGGGGCGCTATATAAATTTTCTGAAATAAATAAATAAATATTATGATTATTATTATTATTATTATTATTATTATTATTATTATTATTATTATTATTATTATTATTTTATTATAACAATATTTATTCTCTCCATCAATCAACATCAATACGGAAAGCTACAATTGACAAAGATGCAGTAGCTGTCGTCTAAAATGAATGTCATAAGTGCCGTTAGTGTCACATCTCCCTTAGGTCTGGCTCCGCTAAGTGCCGCGGAAAGCCACCGAGTTGAACCACTGGACAGTAATAGAGAGACGCTGCAGCAAGAAGCAGGTCTCTCTGTTGTTTCCTGTGGACAGCGTCAGGCTACGACCTAGATCTGATATAAAGCTTTGGCCAGTGATGTTAATTGGACCTAAGGTCTCGATAGCTAGAGGCACGAAAAAGTGAGTGTTTAAAAGTGCATTGTACCTGGTCATTTTCCTGTCCGTGGCGATCTCGGCTGCCGCGCCCGCCGTCGCTGCCGTGGCCTGTATGTATGATGGTGCAATGGTATCTACCACCGTCGCGTCCCACACCAGATAACGACCCGCGCGCCATGGGATCATTGTCAGGTCGTCTGGTCTTCTGCCGTCCGTGCGTAGTAGACCTGGTGGTTCTTTAATGGATGGGATCCCTGCCTTCGAAAGGGAGCGGTTTATAATGTCATTGATTGTGTTATGTCTGGCAATTCGGCCGAAGCCGAGAGAACATGACGGGCCATGGCTGCCTCTGGCGTCGATTCGGGCTCCACACAGTGGCGGCGCCAGGATTTCAGGTTTGGGAGGGTTAAAGCTAAAAAACCTTCCCTTTTGTCCCCTCCTCGCTGTGATTTGCAGTGATTTCCCACTTTTTTTGGGGGGGGGCGAGCCACAGTTAGGAGGGGGGCTAAGCACCCCTAGCCTCTGGCGTCGTCACTGGCTCCACAAGCGCTTATTGTGTGGTTAACATATTGTGGCCTCAAGGCGCAAGCCGACCGCCACCCGTACGTCCTCGTTGTCCAGTCTCAACCCACATGCTGTTATTGGTAAGGCATGTAGCCAGTCGCTGGCGTGTGGCGACTAGACAGCTTTAAATCGCGCGGTGTTGTTTGGGTCTATTGTGTCTTGAAACAGTGTCTTGACAGTCTATTCCAAAAGGGGTTTGTCCCATTGAGCCTGCTTGTTTGTTGGGATGTTTTCTGAATCATTGCATTCCGTCTTGGATTGCCACTCGGACGTCATGGCTTCAAAGTGTGTGTCCGGTGTGAGATCGAGAGAGTTTAGAATGAGGGTCTAAAGAGGGAGAGTGCTCGCAGCTGAAGCTAAAAGGCCGGAATATTAATATTAATATATAATATATTAATATTAATATTAATATTATTATTATTATTATTATTATTATTATTATTATTATTATTATTATTATTATTATTATTATTATATATTATTATTATTATTATTATTATTATTATTATTATTATTATTATTATTATTATTATTATTATTATTATTATTATTATTATTATTATTATTATTATTATTATTATTATTATTATTATTATTATTATTATTATTATTATTATTATTATGAACAATCTAGCATGGTAATGTCGAAGAAAAGCAGATGGCGTTTCCGCGTTGGAGAGCTACCGAGAGTCTTTGAAACAGGTAGCTTGTCTCGAGCGTGTCATGTGTTGCATGGGTTAACCTTCGTCCTAATTTGAGGACAAAATCCAAAAGGACAAACCCCTTTTGGAATAAAAATTATTATAATTATTATTATTATTATTATTATTATTATTATTATTATTATTATTATTATTATTATTATTATTATTATTGTCATTGTTAAAACACGGTAAAGCTTAGTGTTGTTGAGGTGGACGCTCCTCAGCGCCGGGCAACCTCGACATGGTGCCCTGGAAGGCAACCGCGTTGAAACGCTGGACCGTAGGCCTCAAAGTTCGACCGTACGTACGGAACGTACGCTATTTTTTCTGCTGAAATGCGTACCGTACGCGTACGCTATTTTTTGGCTAAATTAATAAATAGCGTACGCTAATTTTTATATTTTTTTATTATAGAATTAACAAGGAATAACAAAATTACAAATTAAAGAATGGAAAATTATACAAAATAAAAACAAAATAATAATTTACCTCTTCGCTGAAACGGAACTACAAATAAGAACTGTAAAGTGACGTAATAACGACGAGAAAAAAACGACGAGAAAATGAGGAGACAAAATGTGACGTCACGAGAAGCAACTAATATTAAAGGCTGCTCATACGTACGGAATACGAACGTACCGTACGCGTACGCTATTATTTTTAGTAAATTACGTACCGTACGCGTACGCTATTTTCTGCTGTAACGTACGGTCGAACTTTGGTAGGCCTAACCGACAGGCGCTGGAGGATGAATCCTGTCTCTCGGGTGTCTCCGGATATTTTCGACCCATCTCGGAGATGAAGGCAAGACCCTCTCTGTTGAGAGGGCCAAGGGTCTCCAGGGCTACAGGGACGAAGGTGTACCTCCTCTGTAGATCTGCGTATTTGGCGTTACTATTATTATTATTATTATTATTATTATTATTATTATTATTATTATTATTATTATTATTATTATTATTATTATAAGACAAATTTATTTCTTCATAAAACCAACAAACTTATTACAGACTGATTAAAAATGACTGTTTCATTAATTTTATAAGCCGTCATTCAGTCCTGGGCTACTGTTGTTGCAGTCCGCGGTGGCTAA
The DNA here is from genome assembly GCA_020284085.1 of Aporrectodea caliginosa. NCBI lineage: Eukaryota > Metazoa > Annelida > Clitellata > Crassiclitellata > Lumbricidae > Aporrectodea > Aporrectodea caliginosa. Next base: position 22,380 of record JACEVL010000010.1, read on the forward strand.
AACAGACTTATTATTATTATTATTATTATTATTATTATTATTATTATTATTATTATTATTATTATTATTATTATTATTATTATTGTTGTTGTTGTTGTTGTTGTTGTTGTTGTTGTTGTTGTTGTTGTTGTTAGCATAATCATTGCGGTTGCATGTGGAGTCTGTCGTAGTCTGTAGCCTATATAGGCCTAACAGCTAGGCCTACTATACGACTAAAGGAAATGACAGAATTCGGTCTCTCTCTCTTTTACTAAACGCTAACGAGAGCTTGGGCTGGAAACGGGTGTATGCTTAACTTTAATCTTTATTGGGCATGATGACATCGTTTGACTATATTTGCAATAGACCTGGCATAATTGAGGTTGCAGTCAAAACAGACGTCTGGTGACATCTGCCCATCGAGGCAGATGACGTGAAACACAGCTGTTAAAATGTTGACGGTTAAATTGCTCAGTTATTATTGCCTGTAGATCTTGCTGCCTGTGGATCAGCAACTAAAATCCGGATTCCAGCGGAACTGATTATGTTGTTTAGATTTAATTATGCTTATGCTTACTGAGTCAGTCTATGGCCAATTAAGCGATAGGCTAAATGTCATAAGGGAATCACAAAATGCCACAGAAATGCGGTATTCGAGACCTTCGCAGTATTCGACTAACAACCCTGCTAGCATTTCCATGTGTGGCCAACTTGATGGGATATACATGTATATATGGGCTCTTTGCGGTGCCATATGCGAATATGGTCCTATGTGGGCTTCAGGTGGGCATATTGTCAAGGACTGGACTTAAAAACTCTCTTCTGAAGCAGAAATACGCGTTTCCAGAATGCAAGGGCAGCAAGTCCGGTCGGTGATCGTAGAGACAATCGAAGGATTTTGCCGTCGAGAACAAACTTCAACAAAGTGTACTGAAGCAATCGAAAGAAGATTCCGTAGGCCCTAACAAAACGTTCGTTTAGAAGCATTAGCGAAAGAAACTTTCTCTCCTAGTTTTTAAAACACATTTTGAGCTATTATAATAGCACACGCATTTTAATTAGTTTTTTTTACATTTATGTTTGTTGCAATTTGCAAAGAAGTAGGCCTATTGATTTTAGCTTTCAGCGTAGAGATTTGTTCTGTGCTGTTGGGGTAAAACTTTAGTTGCCAAAAAGGTTAATTAACACTTTAACAGGATTAACAAGATGGAACAAAATTGTCAGCAGAAAAACAAGCATAGATACAAATCTGGGCACAGAACAGTTTGGACAGGACAGATCAATACCAACCTGTTGTCGACACAACCAATAGCCTACTGATTACTGATGCTTCGATTTGGTTGCCCTTCACGCGCAACAGGTGCTTGATATTGCCCCATGTGTGGGCGATCATTTACTTGATAGAACAGCAGAATCTCACTAATAGGCCTGCTTTATGACCTACGTCTGTGACTAGTAGGTTAAGTAATGCACTCGTTCAAGTTACCAAGTTACCAAGTAAAGTACGTAAAATTTGTGAAATTACTTCGTTATGAGTACATTTATTGTTCATTTGTAATACTTAGTTAAGCGTTAAAATACTAGAACTTTTACTTATACACAGAACGCGTTATATTTACATCGATATTGGTCAACATTCAACTGTCAATTGCTCAGCACTCTGAGACTTCTGGCACTATTAGTCTGGTGCGCTATACCGGACAGTCTAAATTTAAGTGACTTAGTCTTTCTGTGCAATTATTAGATGTCACAAACGCGGATGTTCAGTTTAGCCTGAACACTAAGTAAGCTGTGTGCTTGTAAAGTTAAGTCAGTGTCTGTTTGATTCCCTCGCACTCTCCCTACGCGTCGTTGTCGCTGAGGAGGAAATTGTTTTAGTCTATGAGGAACCATTTTTCGTATCCTTAAACTTGCTGAAGGTGCTACTGTACGTGAGTTTTTAAAAACTAAAGCATTCTACCGATGGATGTAGCTGGCTATTTGTAAAGCGCCTATGAAGAACCTTATAAGGGTGATTAATACGGCCATCTAACAGATCTAACAGGTGCGTCTTAGGATGGTCTGCATAGTGCTTCTTCAGCTGTCTATGACGAAATAGTTTCGTAGGTTTAATGGTAGACTGTTTCAGGAGGATGTTCGAATGCATGAGAAAGCACGGTGTGATCGCATCGTCGTATACGGGAGCGTGGGCCAACAGATCTCCACGGGCTGAAGAACGCAACAACCGCGTCGAATAGTAGCTCTCTCTGATGTAGTCTGGTGCCACACCGACTATCAAAGCTCTTCTCACGAGGAGGACCTTGAAGATGACCCTGTCCGAGACAGGAAGCCAGTGCAGCGTCTCTCGCATATAGCTCGACACGTGCGAGACTTTGGACAGGTTAGCAACAATTCAGGCAGCGCAGCTGAGGATGGACTGAAGCTGTCTTATCCGAAGTTTCGGCCGGCCTGCAGGTACTAAGTTGCAATAGTCCAGGCGCTTCAGAATAATGGAGTTGACGACAGTCGCAGCGGCGTCGACTGGTAAATTTCGCCGTATGACTCTAATCCTAATCTGACGCATTTGATAAAACAAGACGTGCACATGGAGCTGACATGCACCCAGGGCCCAGGGGTGCAAAAAACCAAACTTCCTTCAAAATGAAAAGTTTTTTGTTTTTGTTTTTTTGTTTTTTATGGTTTTTTGTTTTTTGGTTTTTGAGATTTTCTTATTTCGTATCCTAAAACTCATAAAAATGGCATATATACTGTCGTTCAAATTAATTAGATGCATATAAATGAAATTAACTAGGACAGTAGAACCGTAGAATGTCATAAAACGAAGTTAACAAAGACCATACAACAGTTGCTAAGGGAGTTGAAGAGACGCCATATTTGACATTTATAATTTCAAAATTTGTAAAGAAACCAAAAACCAAAATTTACGGTTTAAAAAACCCAAAAACCAAGCCCTTAACAGCCCTGCATGCATCCCATAGGTCTTCATCCAGAAGCATTCCAATGTCCAGGACAACAAGCTTCATTTCTCAATTTGGAAATGCAGCCGCTAAATAAGATTTGAGGCTTAGTCTATATATATATTGTGGAAATGAGATTTTCTGCCTTAAAGGCTAGTTGGCGTGAATTTCTAAATATTAGTTGAAATGTCAACCTTAAGCAGCAGGACGGAATAAATATCTACAGATTTTTTTAAATTTCTGTTGTATAAAACGTCATCATGCAATTGCAATCTGTCCAGTGATGGTTTTGGCAGATTGCCACGTAGGCCTCTATATACTTGACAATTCCTCGTGAACGAGCTTTATAGTAGCGGTTTATAAATTTTTAGTTTGCGTACTCTGTTACATCTGTACTCGAGGACTTGTTAGATCCTTTAAATATCCTTAGTGATTTACCCACGAATCGTCGATTACTGATTCACCTGGATTCTGAAAATAGACAGCAGTGATCTCTTGCTTGCACCACACTTCTGTCCTGCCACTGTCAGCATTCCTATATGGAGCGCACATGGGACCCACATTCTCATATAAAATTCATTTAATAGTATGACCCAGATAGGTCGTCTCACTAACATGTGCGACAACGAATGGTTTGAAAAATGAACTACAAGCTAGATCCTGGATGCCAACGAGATATGCATAGGGCCTAATAGATAAGCAAATAATCATCAGTTTATTCTGATGATGGATAGGTAGGATATAATAGAATAGTGTTAATTGAATAAAGACGTTATTAAACTGTCTTTGTGAACCGTTAGTCGAATATAAATATTGTAGGTGCCGTTTATGAACAATAAATATTTGACTCATGACTGAGAAGCAACTATTCATCATAAGCTGATTCCATGACCATCTATTTCTCTATTAATGTGAAGTAATGTAAAGTGTTTGAGCAGTTCTGGTTACCTCTATGCTGATGATGTCCAGGCCTTCGTTCATGGCTCCTCTTCCGAACAGCTTGCTCTTTCCCTCTCTATTGAATCTCTTTCTGCTAATCTCAATTGCTGGATGTCTTCAAATCGTCTTTCGCTCAACTCCTCCAAGACTCAATTGATCTGGCTGGGAACTCGCCAGCAACTAATTAAACTTGATTACGCTCTACTTGCCAAGCGGTTCCCCCAGTTTACTTTTTCGACAAATGTCCGTGACCTGGGTGTTACTCTAGTCTAGACAGTACTCTTTCCCTCTCTGCACATATCTCTAATCTTTCTCGTACCAGTTTTCATCAATTGCGGCGTCTACGTACCATTCGACGATATTTCCGCTCGCCGATTTTTCTTCCATGGTTCATGCCTTCATCTGTTCCCGCATTGAGTACTGTAACTCTTTACTCGTTGGCCTACCAAAACTGCGCCTGTCTCCGCTCCAGTCGTTAGGCCTACTTAGGGGGCCAGGGCCGTAAATCTGTTTCGACAAGTGGGGAGGGAAAATTCACCTTCGGAAGTGTGTATACCTCCCTTAAGAAGTCAACACTAGGCTAGTGTTAAAACATGTACCGGTATAATAGGTAAAACCGTAGTTAGGCCTAACGTTGCCAAATTATTTTAATCTCTTCAATGCCGTACTATACGTTGGTAAGTAGGCCCAGGGTCGTCTTTCCCCCAAAAAAATCATTGGAGCAACTCCCCCGCTCCCCTTCCTGCAGCCACTGTAACTGTGTGTTGATTAGGCCTATGTGATAGGCGTAAACGAAATAAAGAAACTTTTTCACTTAGCAATAAGTGATTGAAAATGAAAACTGCGAGCACAATAGTACCACTGTGCAAACAACATCTGCTACAGACAGTTATAGTTGTCAATGTAATACTAGTAATTCGCACCTAAATTCACATCAGCACTCAGCAGTGCATACCATACACCAAAGAGACTTGGCCAAAACAATTAATTGACTGGAGTCCGGGGAAAAGACTGGTCGTTGGATGACTATAACCCTCACACGACATACAATGATAGAACAAAAACTAGGAGAAACGCCCGTAAGTGTACAGTGAGTCATGTCTATTTTGGCACCTTGTATTAAGCTGAATAATACAGTAGGCTGCCTACCTTCTGTATTTGAAACCATGGTTTACCTTGCAGTGGCTCTTCCATTTGTCCCCACGCACCAACATGTTGCAGCAAACTTCTAAGCATTGCAACTTCGCAATTCGCTTTTCTCGTGGCATTTCACTAGAATACTGTAATTATCTATCATTAGGCTATTCACTACAACGTGTGGCACACGTGCCATTTGTGGCACGCCGGCCTATGACGAGTTGTACGGAGGACCTTGGAATTTTCTGAAAATCATGCTGGGTTGTTTCAGTTTAGAATTTTATCTATATAGAATCTTAGGCGCCTCCGTAGCTCCGTAGCTGCAGAGACCAAGGGCTTGGTTAATCGGCCTGACGGCTACAGACCAGTGGAAAGATTTTGGCTACAGACAGATGCAGCACAGGGCTTGAAGAGGTCATCGGCATGATCTTCTGTCGGCAGGGAAGAGGTCAGCGGCAGGGTCATCAGTCGGCAGCCAGTCAAAGTCCAATTTCTCCACAGCATATTTCTACTATGCAGAGATAAGAAGCCCAACTTGTTCCCAGTGAAGGATCGTAGGACCCAGGCCCACCAAAGGGGGGGGGGCAGAGGGCAAATGCCCAGGAGCCTAATGCCTTTTAAAATATTACTGACACTTAACCACAATAAGTTTAAACTTCAAGCATCTTAATAATTATTTAATTATTACCTTACTCCATGGTACGATATTTTATAAATTTAAACTTCCCCCACCCCCTAATTTCTCAATGAGGTCTTCCCCCTATTTCTTGGGTGGAACATTTGCTCCAAGGTTTACATGGTGTAGACGACACTGAGTAGGCCGTCTACCAATGTCCATGATAACTTTAATCAATCCAGCTTCCATTTAAGCAAAAAATTATTCCCATCAATCGAACTTCTATTTAAGAAAAAAATTACTTTTCATCAATCCAACTTCTACCTTCAAAAATCTCTAGATTGCGACTGCGATTATTATTATTATTGAGTTGAACCTTTCTTTCTTTCAACTGACTAACCAGCCATAATTGATTATTGTTAAAAGGGTTACCCTAATTAAGCGAGGCTTGTGCCCCTTTTGGGTCTCCCCTGTTCCCTAGCCAATGCACCGATATGTAATAGTCAAGTTATAATTGTTTGTTTTTTATTTCCAGAAGCACAATGCATATAACATGCATTGTGCCTCTGAAAATAAAAAAGTTGTCAGATTACAAGTACAAACTGCGACCAATACGGATTTCTTTGTGGAAGAAACGAAAATTTACACCTATATTGCTGTTTGTCAATTTTGCTGATGCAGAGATTTAGGCTTTGGGCCTATGCTTAGTTGTTTCTAAAATTAATGTGAAATGCCGTCTCAACAGTTAAAATAGTGCACATGTGCAATTGCACCGTTTAGTTGTAGGCTACTTACCAGCACACCTTCCAGCTGATGACTTGGAAAACGACAGCTAACACTGTTTAAATGATTTCAAGGTGGTCCCCTAGACATTGCAGCACTTCATTTATCAATTTCATTTATTTAAAAATATTTATATTCCTCTGTAGGTCCAAGACTCGAATGCAGTGATGAGGTCTCGAGATGAACAGTTGATCCAGTCTATGGTTCTCCTCCCACCCTGAAAGTCCACACTTTCAATATTATATATATATATAATATATATATATATATCATCACAGCTGTCTTCATAGATTTTGTCGTCCTGTCTCCGAAAAGTTCTGCCAGCTTCGAATTAAGAAGGAAATCTATCTTTTAGCAGCCACATTCACACCTGTTTTAGCTTTCAAGCCGACAGGGTAAGGTTTCCTGCAGACTGCAGTATTCATGTTCCCGCAATAAATCATTCTACACGACTTGGCAGTCGTCTCTCTTTGTGACCCTAATATTTATGGCACAGCTTAGACAAATTTGTGGGGAGGGAATTCTTTCACGTTCCCTCCCCATGCTTAAAAGTGGGGAGGGAATTCCCTCCTTTCCCTCCCCAGGATTTACGGCCCTGTAGGGGGCGATAGCGCATTGGATAACACACTGGCATAGAGAGCGAGAGGTACCGAGCTCGAGTCCGTATACATAGGCGGACATGCTTTGTAGGCTGCTATTAGCACCGTGTATTGCAGGCTGTCTGTTCTGTTAGTAGTTAAGATTTATGTCTTTTGTCATTTGTGTTCTTGTGAATTGTTTCAATTTCATAACTGTACACTGTAACCGGTTGCGGTTTGTCAACCGGATTGTTTAAATACAGAATATTATATATATAATGCAGCTGCTCGTTTGATTGCCCACCTCCCTCGTTTTTCTCAAATGTCGACTTTAATGACTGAACACCTTCATTGACTTCCCTTATCTGATCGGATTTAGTTTAGAATTCTCTTTCTTACCTGTAAAACGTTTTTGGGCCAAGCTCCACTCTACCTCTGTGATCTTATGAGGCGGCCTATCTCAGCTACCTCTGGACATCCTCTCCGCTCTGTAGACCTTCATGACCTTCTAATACCTCGGTCTTGGACTTAAACAACACAGCATGCCTATGCCTCTGTTGGCCCTTTGCTGTGGAATGACTTTCCTGCTCGTATAACTCGTGCTGAGATCTTATCTGGGGCACTACTGTTTCTGCCCGTTCTCTTGACTTTTTCTTTTTCGAGGGGTTCTTCGCACTGGGAGCGCCTCTGATTAGGTTGTACTGTGAGAGGCGCTTTATAAGTCCGTAAATAGAATAGAACAGGATGGAAGATCATCTGTAAGGAGTCACAAAGGCCGACCTTCATGCAGCCATATCCCGCCCACTTGATAACCCTTCGAATTTCAAGTCAATCTGTTTGGGGGTTTTCGCGTAAGTAAAGTAACCTGTTATCAGTTAGATATAATGGATGCATTTCGAAGGTGTCATACAGCATGCTACTTGTAGCTATAGGCCTACTACGCTATTGCTTTCAGCATTGTTTCCGATCAAACGTATTTGTCCTGCAGGGCTCCATTGTTTTAAGATCGCGAAAAGGATTGTAAACGATCGGCTTATCATTCTGTTGTTTCAGAAAGCGAACACAGAAATGCAGAAACTCACAAGGACTCTTTTGATGATGGCTGCTTTGCTTTTGAAACCCCTGCAGCAAAGCGTCGTTGTGGGTCATAACCCCCGCTCTAAAGAGTACGAGAGCAACCGTGAGAATGAGAGCTATCTGGCTGACATACTAGAGCACTTGGCGAGGGAAACGAAAGGAAACAACAAAGGTCGTCAGTTAGATATTCAGACAACGTCGTAGTAGTTTCTCCTAATTTCTCTATAACCTATTCATATTGGATGAGCACTAATTTAATTTTTTCATGCTCATCTATTGACGAAGGCTTTATTTGTTCGGTCATTTAGTAGGCTTAGCTCTTCTACTAATTCGCTATTTGTCGGTCTGTCACTTTTCTTTTCCTTTCTCAGCATTTTATGTCAGTTTAAAGTTCAAAACTCACCAGATCAACACATGCAAGTCTCGAAAATTACTGTCAATAGTTTACCGTTTGCAATTATTGCATAACGGCAACGTTCTCAGGAAATCGCATTATTTAATTCATCAATGTCAAATATTCATGCCGCCATCTTGAATGTCTAAGAACGGTAGTGTATATGCTTGAGAGCAAGTGCACTGTACACACAAGACGAGGGTTAAGCTCCAATTTAAACTTACCATCCATGAGTATCAATAGACTAATTGCATTGCTGTGGCAATTATCATTTGTCTGTAGACTGTCCAGAGGGCTTCGCATATGTGGCATCTTTGAAACGGTGCTACAGTATGTTGTCGGATGTTCGTCAGACGAGAGAGAACGCGTCCATCGAATGCAGAAGACGTCACAAGGAAGCGCACCTGCCAGTCATCCAGAACGAGCAACAACACAAGACGATCGTCGAAATCATTCTTCAATCAGACCTCGGTATCGTACAGTGCCAGATTTTGACAATCCAATTTCTAATTTCTGATTGATTGTTCAGATCAAGACTAATAGCTATGGCCAGTATTTGATGCTAGGAGAATAGTTTTACTGACCATGAAGTCAAACACAGGATTGCGTTGAGTTGTTGGGCAAAAACTGCCGAAACGTTTCCAAAAGATTTACAGAGTTGTCTCGCAATTGGTAAATTTCATTTTACGTTGTTGTGAGGTACTGTAGCGCTGGTGTGGAGGTACTTAACAGGCGTTACCGGTATCTATGCAATTATGCATGCATGTATGCATGTAGGCTATGTATGTGTACCTACATACATGCCACATATGTACACATGCATACATACATAAGGTAGTGTCTGGAAACAAGAGACATTAGTGTTGCCAGACCACTCTTAGACATCAATATTCTTGTAAGAGAGCACAGCTAGTATGTTGGTCACTCGCTTTCTCTTAATCGTTTTTACTTGGTCGCCTTACATGTAATCAGAATAAAGCGATAATATAAGTTATGCATAATTAAATAATTAGTCAATAAGGTGAATCTGTTATAAGTTACACAGTATTGGCTGATATGAAGAACTTCAATTTCGCTCCAATTTTGTATGATTATAGTTTACTAATTTAAACTTCATCTTATCAAAAAAAGTTGGTCAGTGTGACAGTTTTATCATTATTTTGGTACTTGGTAGCTTGTTGGGCAAGACATATATTGTGGCCTTTTGAAGTAATTAGACAAACCTGCCTGAGTGCAAGGAAAAAGTGAGCTTAATTAACGTTTGTCAACGTATAGTTTATGTGAGCCTTCTAAGCACACTGGGGTCTAACTGCTCTTAGCAGACGTTAATTTATGAGAGAGGATCGAGGCTATGCAATTGCAGTAGGATTAGGGACACAGATTTCAGTCGAATCGAATCGACGTACCACAGTAACAGTTATCAGTATATCAATATAGGTCTAAACACTTTTCTGCAGTTTAAAATCAATTAAATTAAAAATTAAGTTAATTAGGGCTTAATAGAATTAAAATAACACTATTTAGAAAAATTAAAAACGTTTATAGTTCGATCTGGTGCCATGTTCATTAAAATTTAGTCACGCATTTTGATGCCTAAATCATGCATTTATTTACTAATTCAACAACCTATCCATGCGCGTACACAATTAAAACAATTAGTATGCAACAGAGCGCGTCAAGGGCTAATCATTTTTCGAATCGTGACACGTCATTCTCCAATAGAATCGAATACTGACGTCCGATTCGTTTTAGAATCGAATATCGCAGCTTCGCAGGTCCCTAGTTAAGACATTGCTTTCGCACTTACGGTTATAATCTGTAGGCTACGATAAAACGATGTTAAAGCTATTAGGGGAGAGTGGGGCAAAACGCCCGCGCGGGGCAAAACGCCCTCTCTCGGCCGTGTCCCCCTGTGCCATGTAATGAACTGTTTGAATGTGCTGGGGTTTCTTAGTTGTACCCTAATGAGATAATCGTCAGTTAGTTATCGTTTGATGGTTTGCTTATTTTTGCTTTTAAAATATTTTATTTTTTCGTGTTTCCTTGTAAGAGTTTGCCGCCAATTCTGTATCATTAATGGTGCCAAAATGCTAGACAAAGCCAATAATACTAATTATAGGTTTAAAGTATACCATATATCGAATTACTGTGCACAATAAATGGGGCTTTAATATATCAATTTTTTATTATATGAGCAATCTCACAGGGTAGCACCAAGCGGGGCAAAACTCCCCCTACAAAAATGTTGACATAGGGCAAAACGTCCCCAATGGGGGCGTTTTGCCCCTCACCTGGAGCAAAACGCATTTTTAAACTATTTTTTACGACATTCTTTCTAGAAAAATTCTAGAGATCTTTACTTCTTATAGTTAGTGTTGTAACAATGCATTGGTTACAGATGATTATGTGCATCGACTTTTCAAGTGTTTAAAACGATAACTTTATGGTATTTCTCAATGTCATTTACATGTATAGCAGGTCTATCCTTATTAAGCAATTGTTTTTTATGTGTTAAAATGTATAGAACGGCAGTCATAAATACCCTCAGAGGCTAAATTTAAGTTCTGCACATCTTTTAAGAGTACATTTAGGCTTTAAAGGTCACAAAGTTTTTCGGAAAATACAAGGGGGCGTTTTGCCCCAGGTGAGGGGCAAAACTAACCCTTTGAGGCAGTTTGTATTTAATTATTTTTTAATTTAATCTTTTGGGGAATTTTATCGAACATAATAATTACTTTACTTAGGACATTCAGCACTAGATCTTACAGTAGTATTTACGTTGTAATTGAGCAAAAACCGTTAAAAGGGGCGTTTTGCCCCGCTCTACCCTATATAGACAGTGTTGGGACAAATAGTCAGGTTGACTATTTAAATAGAATAGTAAATAGTACCTGTAAAAACTATTTCAATAGTATTTAAAATAGCTAATAGGTGCAAACTATTGCAAATACCACTTGACTATTTAAAAACTATTTAACTTTTATCGGTGTCAGTTACATACATACATACATACATACATATATGGACATATATATAACTACTTTTGGCTGGCAGCAGATCCCTCAAAAATACATGAGACATCTATCTGTTTCTGCAGTAAAGTTGTTTTAGGCTAATGGAAACTCCACACTGGAGACGGGGTGAAAACTGCTTTATTTCTGAAGATTTTGTCAACATCAACGGGCAAAAGCAATGACTTGTGTTAATAATGTTAGGCACATGATCAACGCCAGGAACTATCAATTGATCTGGTGGAAGGAATATTGATTTAGTTCTTGAGGATCTGAAACCGAAGTCTTGAAATAACAGAATTCATAAAACTGCTTCATGTTGATTTAAGTATAATAGTCATTTTACAAAGTGTGTTGGTTTCTTAGTATGAATTGCAGGTGTGGTTAACAGCAGGTTGTGGAATAACTTTTTTTGTGTAAAGTTAATAATGATAACTAATATAAGTAAGAAATTACAGAAGTAAAGCTTTAAATTTATTCTTTAAGACTGGTGGTTGACTATTTACTTTTTGCTAAATAGTAAATAGGTGTACACTATTTAAATACTATTTCAATAGGACCTTTTTCATGACTATTTTAAATAGTGGCATCAATAATCATAAACTATTTAAATACTATTTAAATAGTATTTATTATTTAAATAGTCACAACACTGTATATAGACCTATCTATGGTTAAGACGACCTTTGGCCTCTATACTAACGTCTGCGAGTTGTGTCTAGGCCTATATCGCTCTGTCCCTTATTTCGGCGTCGTTGCCAGTTGAAAAACTTTAGTTATCTTAATGATAACTAAAGTTTTTCAACTATCAACGTTGTCATTTGATTGTTCTTGTGGTTTGAAGGTGCGTCGTGTCCAGTTGGCCTGTGGACGAGCGGACGTCGAAGCCATCCTTTCCGTTCCTTCAGCTGGCAGCCAGCTGCATCCGATGAGACCACACAGCCTTCCTTGGACCTCACCTACACCAACTGGGCGAAGCAGAGGCCGTGGTTCGCGTACGGTCTTAATCGAAACTGTCTCTACCTGGATCGATCGAAAGCCTGGCAATGGAATCAACGGTCCTGTGAAACGACGCTCTGTGTCATTTGTCAGATCGATCTTTGATCCTGACTTATACGATCTCGATCGGAAGTGACTGACTCTTCCTCGTTAATCGTCGTAGTTTGTTGCCCTTAGCAGAATAAACGAGAATTTAAATAATATGCATATTATATTATTAAATTTGTCAACAAGTTGAACCTGTTATAATTATAATTGAAGCTGTATTTGACTCACATGTAGAGCCTCAGTTCCGCTTCAACTTATTTGTATGACTATTATAGATTTATATTCTAGACAACCTGTTATTAGAGCAGTTGATCAAGTCGACAATTTTACTATTGCTATTACATCACTTTGTAACTTAGGAACTTAGAAAGTAGCTTTCATTAATTAAAAATCTGTTTAATATTAGACTTCGAGGCTAAATTTTTCGACCTACTACTAATATGGACTCCAGACCCAAGCCGACAAATCACAAGACCGATCGAGGCAGCAGAAGCCACAAGACCTACCATTGGTCTCATAGCCTCTGCTGGCTTCGGTCTTACGATTTGTCGGCTTGAGTCTGGGATTTTGACATTGCATTTCATTCTGATGTTGCTCTGCTAAAGTACGTTACAGCCTATAGGCAAGGGAGAGGGAAGTTGTACTCAAATTAAGTGCAGTGCTGCCTTTCAACAATAGATTATATTAATTAGCATGCTAATTGCTGCAGGCAAATCGACGAAGTGCTCGAAGAAAACAAGATGGAGGATTACACAGCTCAAGGACTTGAGCTACTCAGTCAAAGAAACGGGTAACTAAGTTGGCAGTGACTTAGTACAAACAGCAAGTCAGTCGGTCAGTCAGTCAGTCAGTCAGTCAGTCAGTCAGTCAGTCAGTCAGTTAGTCAGATGCTGGCATTATTGGCGGTAATCCCAGGACTCGTCAATCCGATTGGCTTTCAAGTTACTAACTGGACAATAAACGCCAAGAGAATTCTTAGGAGAACGTTCTACTGTGAGAACGCTCTACGACCAATTGTCGGCTGCGAAGAATGATATGATCCCCCACAGTCGACGGTCGACCCATTAATAGACGGATGCCCGGATGCAGCTGTGTCTTCTATCGTCTGCATTCGTGTGTTGCGAGCCTCATCACCTGTCATCATTCGGTTATAGGACGATTGGTCATAGGACGATCGGTCATAGGACGATTGGTCATAGGGCCTATTGATCATAGAACCAGAGGCGAAAATCTATACATAACTTTGGGGGGGGGGACAGAGTACCTACGAGGGCCGGATTTTGGGGGGGGACAGCAGGGCTTAAGTCAAAACTTTGGGGGGACTGTCCCCCTCTGTCCCCCCATGATTTACGCCACTGCATAGAACTATTAATTGGTCATATGCCGCTAATAAACCGACATAATTGGTTGTAGTCGTTAGTTATGGACATTCTTAGTTTTAAGCTTAACACATCGAACGCAAAATAAGCAGCAATTAGGGACATTCATCGTTTTTTAGACAAATACAATCAGTGTCGATCAAGAAACTTATTAGGATAATTACTTACAGGCATAAACAGTAGGCATCAATTAGGGAGACTGATCGTTTTTAGACAAATACAATTAGTGCCAATCAAGAAACTTAGGCTATTATGATAATTACTTGCAGGCAGTAGGCCTAAGGGTATTATTGTAAAAAATAACTGGGGGGGTAGACGTTGATTTATGTGCAGTTTGGGTGTGAAATGTAGACTTTACTATGGGAGCCTAAGAAAGACTAGGAGGTTGAACCTCCCCATCCCCTGCAATTCTCACCCTGCATGCAGGCATCAACATTATTGTTCGTATTTCGTAGGCCTATTACGTATTTCACAGTAAATGATCCAGTAAATAGGCTAGTTGTTCATGTTTTAAAAACTTCTCTGTTTTAGCCTTCGATAGTCCTATCGCCGACAGGCCCTATATAGCTATGATCGATATATATAGGACCTATATGACCGATAGGAGCTATGACCGAAATGCCTATGACCCATATGACCTATGACTGGTAGGCCCTATGACCGATAGTCCTATGACCAATAGGCCCTATGACCAATCGTCCTATGACCAATCGTCCTATGACCAATCGTCCGTATACCGATATATTATTCCACTTCTTCAATGCTACGTAGTCTAAGAACTGCGAACACCGTGTCTACTATCAGCTCTGAATGGGGGATCTATATTTACAATACAACATTGGATGGACATGCATGGTTGCTTGTCAAGTACAGGACGGTTTCCATGGTGACATGCTAGGTATTTTTTGAAGAAATGGATGATTTTACACCAAGGAAGTTGATAACAGAGGATCATGTACCGACAGACAGTATAACTAACCTGTGTAACTTCTACGACCTAGACCCACATGCAGGTAGCGCAAACCGAACTCGAGAAGCTTCGACATAGGCTAGGCTACATATCGCGCCGTACAAGACATTGTGCCTTTTAATGACTTGATTCCAGACGATGGAAAACTGGAACTGATTCATCTAGATGGTGCAGGCCAGTGTGATTCTCCTTACAGGTTTTATTTTAGTTATAGTTACAGTTATAGTTAATGGTTTTTTATTTTAGTTATAGTTATAGTTATAGTTAGTATTATTTTTAGTTATAGTTATAGTTATAGTTAGCCTATTGGATTTTTATTTTAGTTAATTTTAGTTACTACTTAGTTACAAAAATTAAGGCTATAGGCTAAGCAAAATTGTGCGTATTAACACGCGGTTTCACAATTTGCTCAACAAACGCAGCTCAATTTGCTTTGACAGCCTTTGAAGCATGGGTGCATTCAGCTTCATGAATAGCCTACACGAGTTTTCAAAGTAACTGACAAATTGCATAAAAAATAGGGCCTATATCACATTTTTCGTTCTCATTTATGTCCAATTGTCCATATTGAACTTCCTATTTTTATTTTTTGTATTAACGAAAATAAAGATGACTTTTCGTTATTGTTATTTTCGTTATAGTTATAGTTATAGTTAATGATATTTTTAGTTATAGTTATAGTTATCGTTAACGAAATCATTTTAGTTTCGTTAACGAACATTTTCGTTATCGTTATCGTTAACGAGAATCACACTGGTGCAGGCACAGTCAGTGACGATGAAGGCGAGCAAAAGACACATCTGTCGAGAGGACAGTGGATTGAAAGCAATTATGTTAAGCCATTACGCGTAATATGGCAACTTTTAGGGTTATCCCACGCAGGACGGGGGGCGCAAAATTAGGCTTCTGAAAATTTTGTGTGAAAGAAATCAGGCACGAATAGTTAAAAAGTAACTATAACTATTATACATGAGTCTTGCACACGGGGGGGGCGCGGGGGCGCAAAATGAGAGGCTTTTTAGAATTTTCTTCTGGAAAAAAAAGACGGAAAAGCAAAAAAAAGGTCATTAGAAATTTTGGCGGAACTAAGAAAGAAAATTTTCAGGAAATTCTTGCCCCCGGGCGCACGAACCCCTAGTTACGCCACTGATCCCACGCTAACCAGCATGTAGAAAATCCTGGTCTCCCTTGCGGTGACCATGCTGCTCAGCTGAGCGAGTAATGAGTCGCATCCGCAGATTCCGCACTGTGAAAAATCGACCCGAGATCAACCATGGTTGATGACTGCATGGTTTGCACCTCTGACGTACGTAGACCTATTACTAGACCTGGGAGTCACTTTGGTCACCCAATCTGACCCCACTTGACCCTAAAGTGACTTGAGGTCGACTTGAAGTCGACAACTTGGAGTCAAAACGACTTGACCCGACTTGGCAGAAAAACACCCAACTTCAGACTTAAAGTCGACTTCTGACATATGGTAATTACGATTACGTACGGTTAATAAATTATTAGCCGTACGTAATAATACAAAAATGTCATGGCAAGCATTAATTTCTTATACTAATGAGTAATGAGATCTCAATACCTGATGAATAAAATTGATTATTAGGCCTATTTTAAGCTGTTTGTGTTTGTTCTTGAACAATTTTATTAATGCTTTATTGGGTTAACAGAAGAATCTGCAGCGGACCGCGGACTGGTTGCACTGAATGGCGTGTTATAATGACACAGTTTAATACTGTTGTCATAATTATTTGGCCACTAACGTCATTCAAATAGCAATGCAAGCGTATCATCCCACAGTACTACCACTCACCGACAATAAAGTCGATCATTGTTTAATACAACAGTTTTTCCGTCTGCAAACGACTAATGCAGTGCACCAAAGTAGCGCAAAACGATCGATTGATTAGTATGCGATCCAGATTTCTTTGGGTCGAATTCACTGACGACTAAAATTCATTGATTTGCGCGAGTTCAGCTCTTGAAAAGGCAGACGTGCTAACATTTTTATTAACATTTCGATTCACCAGTTTTATTAAACGTACGTGTGACGCTTTAACATAATAATAACTCATGATATAGATAAATCGACACCAATAAATAATTATAAGTAGGCCTAGGCCTAAGTTAAGTAGCTTAAACGCCATCGTGGCCTCACGATCATTAGTGTGGCGAGATAAATTTAGTGTCCCAAGTCGGTTTAAGTCGACTTTTGTAGAAAACAACTTGGTCACTTTTCTGTACAAATTCGACTTGGGGGTCAGTTGCGCTAAGCAGAAACGACTCGACTCGACTTGGGATGCCCAAGTCGACTGGGGTCGACTTATTGGGGTCGACTCCCAGGTCTACCTATTACTAATAGCCTACTGACAGAGGTGCAAATTTCGTCAAGTTTTAGTGACGAAGTAGCGTCTCGTTCACAGGCTAATACTGTATTAGCCTGTGAACGAGACGCTACTTCGTCACAAAATCCGGATGAAATTGATCACTTGGCTACGCACTCTGCTGCTCAGAAGAAGCACCTATTGTAATTTCAGTACTTATGTTACGATGTTAGTACTGTCTGGCCGCTCTGGCAGTATGCCTCTGTCTGTGTACAAGCCTTCATATTTTATAACGCATAATGTTGCTTGATTGGTGAACTAAAAGTTAAAGAATTCAGAAGTAAAAACTGTGCTTCAAATTTCGAAAATCGAGATTTTCTTTTGTCGCCATGCAGTGGACCAATCGTCTGGGGGCCGTCGTCGTGGAGGGGGGAATCTGATGACGAGGGGAATGCTCCATAGTAGGGGTCTGCGGGTATACCCGTACCCGCGGGTTTACCCGTACCCGACCCGTACCCGCGGGTCGGGTACGGGTCGGGTAAGCATTTCACGGGTCGGGTCGGGTACGGGTAAGGTCATCACGGGTACGGGTATACCCGGTTTTACCCGTACCGACGTGAGGTTTTTTGGTTACAATGCCGCGGCCGCCTTGCAAATAATAGTGAATCTTGCTCAGGCAAAGACTTACGTACAGTAGGTTAGCTGGCACATCCTAAATCTAAGTACCATATACCAGCACATATATACATATACTATACACATATATAGTTATATACATTTACACATATATACATATATGCACACACACATCTAAATATTATGCATATACACTTCCACATTTATACATATGCATATTTATATACCTATGCACATAATATGTGCATATATATTATATACTTATACACACGATTATATACGTATGAACATATATTTATATTATGAGGTTCAGAGGTCGCCGACGCTGGATGCCCGGGGTAAACAGCCTTGTTTTTCTTACAACAGGTTGTGTCAGTTCTAGTAGATATATTTCAGAGTTTGTCATCCTTTACCATCTGGAAATGTTTAAACTATTAAATATAGGTATTATGCTTGACTGGAGAGATAAGACAGGAGACTTGCGTGGGTGGGCATAACCACGAGCGCCCCCCACACACACACACACACACACATACACACACACACACACACACACACACATTCACAACACACACACACACACTTTTAAACATCATAGAGACAAAAAGTTCTTATTGTCTTTGGCTGGAAGGGCGAATGGATGGGGTCTAGACTCTAGAGTCTAGAGCCTAGACTGTATCTGCTCTTCTTTCTGCCGAGCATAGCCGTCGGAGGACATGTTTCGGGTCGCTGATAATTGCCCTGAACAGCACGTCGTCTGCATCGCTGGCTGCAGAGTACAGAGTCCGCTGTCGGGCCGTTTGGAGGAAGAAACCCAGCCCTCCTCAATACATGATACATGCGCACATACATATATACATGCTGCATGTGACTATATGTTTCTCTATAGACTCTTAAAGAGGGAATTTTCAGCTGTTTTATGACCACGTGTTGAGCGCTTCTGATAGTGGCGCTTAATAAATGTTTTCTTACATTACCTTATATTACACCCGCCCTCATTTTCCGAGGCAAAGAAACTGAAATGGCTAACACTTCATACTCATGGCTTCCTCAGGGCTAGCTTAAGGAACTGCTCTTCCTCTTCCTCATCCTAAGGAACTGCTCTTCTTCCTCTTCCTCATCCTAAGGAACTGCAGCTCTTCTTCCTCTTCCTCATCCTAAGGAACTGCTCTTCCTCTTCCTCATCCTAAGGAACTGCTCTTCTTCCTCATCCTGTTCCGCCTTCTCCTGCTCCTATTCTCCTCCTTCTCCTTGTTAGAATAGTAGTAGAATTATATCATCATCATCATTATCATCATCTGCATCGTCAACATCACCATGAATTCCAGTCATTTGGCGACGACGGGTACGAATACATGTTTTCACTTATCCTGCTTCTGCTGCTGCTGCTACTGCTACTACCACTGCTGCTGCTGCTACTACCACTACTACTACTGCTGCTGCTGATGCTACTGCTACTGCTGCTGCTGCTGCTACTACTACTACTACTACTACTACAGTACGACTACGATCATCATTATCAGCCTATTTATTATTATTACTACATGCTAATTTGTAAACCTATTAGCCTTAGAAGGCGTGCTAATGACGTGGCGGGTACGGGTATACCCGCGGGTACGGTTCGGGTCGGGTAGTAATTTTGACTACGGGTCGGGTACGGGTACGGGTAGCGGTTGGGCATTACGGGTACGGGTCGGGTAGCAAAAATGCCCTACCCGCAGACCTCTACTCCATAGGCACAAGGTGGATGGACGCCCTTAGACTAACACTGAGGAGTGAGGATGCAGTGGACTTGACAAATGATCGAGAACAATGGAGATAATTTATTCGTACCCATCGCCGCCAAATGCCTGGCACCAGCCATCAAGAACTGATGATGATGACTATATAATGATTCTTGCCATCTGCCAAATTATTGGACCTTAGTAAGCCATTGGAGCTTCTGTCCTAACTCTAACTGTTACATGTATGCATATGGTTTCCCAATTCCATGCCACATTACAAATTCTAACCATTATTGTATCAAACGCTAGCTGTGCTTAAGTGCGCACTGGTCATCCAGTAACCCAATCTTCTCTAGTCTTCTATTTTAAACAATAATTTTATGTATGCAAGAAACTTGTTGCACACCAAATCATGGGCAAACTTGGTTATTTCCATTTCACCATTCAAAATGAACAGACTGGACATAGGCACAGATTCTCATGTCTTGTACTCTGACACAGAAGACCCTAGTTGCGACCCTGCAACTTAGGTCTTCTTATTAACTGATGTTGTACACATGCCAGTTCTTCTATTAACCCATAGGAAATGCCATATGCAGATGAATGCACACAAGGCGATCAAGGTCCAAAAAGCACCAGTAGGTGATTTGTTACAACCCATGAAGGACGATACCTTGGACAAATATAAAAGCTCATAAAATGAACAATTACCAGCAACAATATGTACTTATTACTTAGTTCTGATTTATTATTTGTCATAAAATTAATTAGATCAAATGCAATGGCACCAAATAAATTCAGCACAACACCATAAAGCTCCGTCATGAACAAATATTCTGTTAGTCTAAATGATGTTTTGCTGTAGATAATCAAGTTGAGTCTAGAATGTTGAAGCGACCAGTCATATTTTAAACAATTTATGTTAATCACATCAAACCATTCCACCTTCTCAAGTGAAGTCAACATTAACAATAAAAATCAATAGGAACTTAGAAACATATCACTACAACTCTCGATGCCTTGTATACAAAGAAAGAACTTTAAATCTGTACTAATAAAAGTGTAAAGCGTATCGTTCACACTATAACAGCGGCAAAGTAAGTCTTGATGCTACAGTGTCACATGATGCTGCAGTGTCACATGATGCTGCACCCACTAGTCACATTTTCATTCTTTGAAGCCCACTGTTCCTTGTTAAATTCTTTTACTTCTCCATCAAGCATGCGAATATATGTTTTTCCTTTGAAGGTCCAGCAGTCAATAATCAAGTGCTTGTCTCTTAAGCAAACAGCTTCATGATAAAAACTATCCTGTAATTCAGTAAGATATTCTCGAATGCAGATTCCTTGTCCTCTTTCCCCAGAAAGTGCACCAGAGCCTTGAACTTTTGAACTTCTAAATGCTAACCAAGCCTTGTAGACCCTTGAACGTGCTCCGTAGCATGCAAATGTCACCAGTATTGGACGAGGACGTTTCTCAGGAGAACCACTCAGCTGAGAAATCACATGAACACTTTCAATATCTCCATCTTCTATTGTTACATTGAGCACACAGTTGACAAAAACAAGAAACATTTCAGAGGCAGATTTGTCTTCTTTTGGACAAAGATTTTCAATTACAAGGGAATGTCGTCTCATAAATTTTTGAAATTCCAATTCAAGCCATGTTACTTTGCCGTTAACATCCTTTAACATGGAAGTGACCCCAGATACCTCGTTTCCAAGCTTCTGTAGATCGGTTTTAGTCATCTCTAACTCATTTGGTGATTCATTTGTTCCAGAACTCTCCTTTTCAGAAACTTCTTCTGTAGTTGCAACTTTTGGTAGGTTTGATTCTTTTGTAGCAACAAAATTAGTGACATCTGAAGCAACTTGCAATAACTTTCTTTTTGTACGGTCACTTTCACTTTGCAACATGGCCAGCTCTCTCTCTAAGGTCCTATTCCTACATTCTAACTCTTCTGATGTTTTTTCTAAAGACATGTATTTTGCATTTAGAACATCGGTAGTCTGTTTCAGCTGAAAATTCGAAGCCTTTAGGTCATCTATGGTACCAGCCAACGACTCCAAAAACTCAGTTTCCACTTTAGACAAATCTGACATATCTCCAGAGTTAGGGCACACAGCATGGTCTAACTCACCATCCGTACTGGTAATTTGTCTGTGCGTGTTTGTAGAAACTTTGAAATTGTTAACCAAATGTTGCAAGAAATTTTGATTCACAGTCATTACTGCATCAACACCTATATCATCTTTTGTGACACCAAAGTTATTTGCAGAACTTTCGCTGGCAAATTCTGGCGACCTTTGTTCGCAACTTTTAGGTACATTTGCTTCAGATTCAATGATGTTACTTGAATTCACAAATGCTTCATTATTTTCCTCAGTTGAGGCATGCTCTTGATAGTCACAATGTATGGATGGTTGCATCTCCATTCCAATGATGTTACTTGTATTCACAAATGCTTTGTTATTTTCCTCAGTTGAGGCATGCTCTTGATAGTCACGATGTATGGATGGTTGCATCTCCATTCCTGGATTTGCAGAAAACTGTTTGTCACCAAAAACAACAAATTACAAATACATTAGTTTCAAACCATCATGAATCTTGTTTCAAACACTCAGTCTAGGTAATTAATATTCTGTAGCGCCAGTGTCAATGCCTAATACCGGGCTCTCCATTCTGTTGACCGTTTCATTGGGTGAATCCATAAATAGGCTTCTCTCTCAGACTATATACATGATACTTTGCACTGGCTTCCCATCTCACAACACATCAAATACAGAATAGCTGTGCTGTTCTGGCCATGTCTTCTTGGCTTTGCCCTGGCTTGTCTATTGGAGCTCTGCTGCCCTGTTACTGATTTGACTGGCCATTGTGCTCTTCGTTCTTCTGGTGGCGAGCTCAAGCACCTCACCTAAGCAGCATCGCGCCTTCTCAATTGCTGGCTCCTCCATCTGGAACGGACTCCCTTTGGAGATTGTCTGCTACCAAGAAGTAATATACGTCAGTGTTTCACAAGCTGCTCAAGTCTACTTTATATCGCCATGGCTAGATGCACCTCCAAATAGGCTTCTTGAAGGGCACTATATAAATTTTCGAAATGATTGAACGAATGAATGAATAATATACAAGACAATCATTTATCTACATGTAAGTACACTACAAGTCAACATAATTTCCAAGGTCACTGATTCAAACACACTGAAATTCATTGGCATGTTATCACGCACTTCATATTTGTGAAAAAACCATATTAATTCAACTACATGTATACTATTCCATGAAACAGTGCAAATCGGATAAGACAAGACAGAGGCCAGAGTAAATATTTCGTATTAACCGACTTTCGTAGTAACCGTTCTAAGGCAACATTTGGTAAATGCAGCATTCAAGAAAGGAGGGCGTTAGGGGTCATCCATTTAGTACGGACGCATCGAAGGGGAGGGGTAACCCAAATGCATCAGATTGCGTATGCTTGCGTACGCATAGGAGGGGGGGTAAACCTTGATAACACAGTATATAGTGGCCTTCCTCCAAATGAGTGTCTAATTGTCTGTATTGGCCTTCCTTCAAATGAGACAGTTCAGCGATAAGGCAATTAATAGGGCCAAGCAGAGCTGTGGGAAAGGACCACACATTTGTATGACCCTTACCAATGACTGCTATTAACTGTCTTGCAGCTGTGCATTGAGTTCTGACAGTTTGGCCGTCTGCCCTATTCAGTCAGGATATAGACCATTCTATAGGATTCGAAGAAGGGGGTGCATGTCAAGCATACGTACGCAGATGGGGGTGCTAAAAGTACACATGCGTATGAGGAGGGGCAGGGCCGTTTTAAGGTCGTCGTAGGCCCTAGGCACTCTTGCACTCGTAGGCCCCAACTCCCAGCTCTGCATTGAAGCTAAGCGCAAATTTACGCATTCAGATTATTTATTGACGTCATGTTTAATCATGATTCACAAACACACCCAGTTTGATTTTAAATCTCAATTTACGTTTTATCCATAAGGTTTAATGCAATATTTCCGGTGTTACTTTTGCTATCTTTTGTCTCTTTAGTGAAGCTTAGTCTTTAAAAGATGGCAACTGCTACGGAACTCGCGGCTTTAAAAGTTTTTAAAATACTAGACCGTTTTAATTTTAAGTAGAATAATCATGTCCGATGGATATAAGAGTCTGGATTTGAAGAAGAATCGGTTCCAATGCTGGTAGTGCCAATGAATATAACAGTCAGTGTACAACTGGTTTCGATGACTGGAAAATGCAACTGCAAGGATTAGCTCACATGAGAAATCGAAGGACCATATTGCTGCTCTGTCAATGATTTTGCAATGCTAGAAGTCCACTAGAATTGATGTAGAACTGCAGAAGGAGAAGGAGAAATTGTGCAAATACTGGACGGAAGTTCTGAAGAGAATAATTGCTAATGCAAAGAGCCGTAAAGTTCACATAACTTAAGTTGTGTAACAGCTTAACTTAACTGTAAGTTCACATCTTAAAGTTAGACTGTTTAAGTACAATTATAAAAATTATTAAAGTAGAATTTGAAATTTCTTTCATTTTCGTGTCAAATTCAACCATTAAAATTAGTTTTTCAATATCTCATTTTCAGACTTTCGTGGGCCCCTAAAATGTTCGTGGGCCCTAGGCACAGTGCCTACTGTGCCTAGTGGATAAAACGGCCCTGAGGAGGGGGTCAGTTTTTCCCAAAATTTTGCGTACGTACTAAATGGATGGCCCGTTATATTATGGCTGCATTGTCTTCTCAACAGAAAATGACACATATGCATGTACATATGTATTACGATTATGATAGGCTGCTAACTTTAATTAATATTTGTTAAGTTTATACCACTCGAAAACAGTCATCAAGGACTTTGAACAGAATAAAATCTTACAATATTAAATGTGGCATGCCTCAGTTTGAACTTACAGTAAGTAACCATTTTGTAGAAAGAGTTCTAGAGCAGCATGTTCGACTTCTTAGTTATTTAGCACATATTCGGAAATGAATGTTTAAAAGTATCACAATGTTGTGCAAGGTAGAGCTACAAATTAACAGCCTATTCTTTTTGTGTTATTAGTTTTTTTCACTTTTTCACTGATCCTGAACTTTTTCGGTTTGATTACATTTGTCATGTCATTTACAGAGTTGTACAGCTGCTCCCGTCTTGCTAAACCTTAAAGCATTTAGATCTGCAAAATTTCCATGCATTATTAGTATTGTTGTAACCAACATTTAATTTACATTTTCTTAAAGGATTCCCATGTAATTAGTATTTGACGTAAATGACAGAACTATTCAAGCCGAACCTTGTTCCAGTGGTCCTAATCGTATTCTCGAGAGTTCTACAGCGCCTAAAAAGTGAAGTAGCGGAAATCAGCTTATTTGCAGGCGCTTAGTGAATAAGCTGATTCCCACGATTTCACCTTGTTGGGCGCTGGAGAAATCTCGAAATTACGAGTCAAAACAAAATCGGTAGGTAGGGGTGGGCACAGATCGAGATCAAGAACCAAAGGGGTCAGGCATCCAAAAATGTAGAACATGTTACGTTGCCACAGACCACCTAGAACATTTAGGAAAATTCCAATGCTAACCAGCGTCTACTAGAAGAGAATAGACATGAATAGAGTAGAGATAATTACATCATTAGATTTCAACAGACTCTCAAACAATGTAGAAATCAAATCAGTTTGCAGGTGTATTTATGCTTGGGCCGAGGAGGTGAGAGCCAGATTGGAATTAACCTGATACGTCCATTAGGGACAGAGATACGGTGGATAATACTGACATGTGACAACAGGCTAGATTGTAACACTTACTGTGGCATTTAATAAAATATTGATCTGACTTGGAAGAAACCGATAACGGATCAGTGTTGCCAGGATAGAGAAGGCACAAAGATGTGGCACGTCCGTTACAGAAACTAGCTAATTAAATAAATGACTGCCTAAGTCTACCTCTTATGCATAGGCATCATTGTGGTAATGTGTGGCATCTATGGTCTCATGTACCATCGTGTTGTGACGTTAGCCTTAAAAGATGGTTGCCTCTACTGCTGTGATTTTTCTTAAAAAATTTTTTTAAAGTTTGCTATGTAAGCCTAGTAAAGTGCCTTTTGCTATGTAAGCCTAGTAAAGTGCCTTTTTTGATGCTGAGGTATTTCAACCTTTTCGTCCTTACGCTATCTCATTAATCGAGTGGCGATATTTATTGGAGACCGACGGTAAGGTAACACTAAACAGTAGACGAAATCTTAACGTAACCTGTACAGCTTTGTCTTAGTCAACATTTCGTCTTAGCTGTTGCACCTTGCATCGAGTTATATTCACGGGACCAAACTTCAGTTTCGTAATAACCGACATTTTCGTCTTATCCATTTCGTCGAAGGAGAATAATTTAACGTTAAAATGCATTGACGTGGGAATGGACCAAGCTTTCATTTCGTACTAAACGACATTTCGTCCTATCCGTTTTTGTCTTAAGTGATTTGCACTGTATATTCATACCTTCATCACTGTAATATCACATGGGCATGTAGTTATACCTTTCCCTTACATTGCCTGACAACAACACAGAAACTCTCTATATGCACAATCAGTAGACTATCTCCATGTGCTACTTCAGAACGATCTTTTGCCAGCATAGGGATATTGAAACTTGATTGCATTACTCAACTGAAAATTAGTCTAGTTACATATCGATTTATTAACAAATTGCTTTTGACTAATGATTACTTTATCCAAGCATTGGATGTCGATACCCAGCAAACAAGATCCACAGGCAACTTGCATAAGGAATTTGTTACTTACAATACCTGTCAAAAATTTTCTCTGGCATAAGCTGGTATAACTACAAGGAATTCTCTGCCATTTATACTCAAAGATGTGCCCACTATGCATCAATGTAAGAAATGCATAATACATGATCTAATTACTGTGTTGTTTCGTTTTGATCTGCATTCATCCATGTAAGTGCATGTTTTTCATTCCATTTTCTTTCTTTTGCAACTATAGAATAATCTGCTGTGGAAATATTTACCATAACACTGCACCTATAAAGTTGACAAAAACTAATGAAATGTGTGGTTGTTGGAAAAGCAATCATAAAATCTGTTATAAGAAATTAAGTGACCTTGCCAGCAGGGGTGCGTGCCGAATCACCGAAACCTCGAAAGGAATTTCGGCCGGATCCCCGAAATTGATTTTCTAAGTCCGACCCAAATGAACATCATTAACAAATACACATTTGAATAGGCAGTATATCGTATACATCAAGGCCACGCTAGGTCTTTGTCATGTTTACAATTTAACTTTGAATAGCTCGGCCGCTTTCTAGAAAACTGTTTTCGGGAAATCTGGCTATTGTCTGTTTTCAGCGTTTTCGGGTTTCGGGGATTCGGGCCGACCCCGCCAGCAGGACTCACTGTTCATTCCGATCTCACCTTTGGATGCCCACTAAAAATTTTATTTGAATTTCTTTCTAATAAACGAATATTTGATAATGAGATTGTAAACACATGAACTGATCAACTTTTCATCGTAGATTACTGTAAAGGAATAAAATTACGAGCAAATTATACATCACGTTTATATTTCTGAAGATTTCAAGTGTTTTCTTACATATCAACTACTAATGGTCAAATTCATCAATAGCAACGTGGCTAGAGTATTAGACTAGACGTTCGTGCATTACACTAAATGCAGTTTTGGGAGTTCAGTGCATCCTGACAACCCAATAATGAACAGAAGGTGAATATCTAAGAAACATAAAATAACTAAATACCTATTAAATACCTACAATTTCTGATATTAGAAGTTCTAAAATATAATTATCACAATCGTCACAACAAACTTTCCTCAAGCAATCTAGATATTATACAGGAATGGAAACTTGTGCAAAAACATTGCATATCCGCTGCGGTGCATTAGGGCTCCAACTTCTCACCGGACGTTTTCTTTCGATTTACCAGTTTTCAACAAATTTTCGGTGTCTTATAGGTCCTTGGACTGAACCATAAATATTCGCCAATTTTTCTTCATAGGTATAATGTGATTTTCTTTCTCGTAGCAATGTATTTCTTCTGCATTCAAGACGTGATATGTTCTGACCGCCAGAGGCGCCGTGGTGCACAGGCGATCTAACTAGTGACACGACTTTTAATAACGACTTTTCAATCTTATTCATTATTGGTGCCTTCTCTGCAACCAAGTTGATTGGTGCTTGAATACTCCAGTAGGAAGTTACTTTGGAGGTTTACATAATATATATAAATAAATCTTTTATTCACCAAAATAAATATGGTAGCACAGAAAAAGGGAAAAACCCAGAGATTCAGCATTCTCAGAAGTCAGAACAGCATACATGTCAGTAGGCCTAGGCCTACTATTCTAATTAGAAATATTACACAGTCCATATCATAATTAGTGCCGGTATCACGAAATAGAGTATCTGTCCTAAGACTATCCGGGAGGATGTATGAATGTATCCCTCCGGCTTAGCCCCCCCCTAGCCGCTCTGGCGCCGCCTGTGATCATAATGTAAGAGTTACATTATGATCCATAAAAAATTATCTATAATTTTTAAGACAATAGGTCCGAGGCATCGTTCCGATGATTGTTCCGCTACTGCTCGAACAGGGTTCGCCGCTCGCGTTTGACTTGGATTACTCGTTATTATCGTCTCAGGGTTTTAGTGACAGCACGGGGAGAACATTCTGAATAAGTTAATTGGAGGCGGTTTTTGTGGGTGGAGCCCATGTCTCTGTCTTTGTCTGTCTTCCTGAATTTTGCACTTTTTCGGTTCCACCTCCATCGATCGCCAACCACCCATCATCATCTGGCTCAGGCTGCTCTATGATCTATAACCGCTTTGGGCGTTCCACACAAAATTGAAGTCTCACCTTTTCAAGAATTACACCTTTTCAAGAACTACACCTTTTCAAGAACTACACCCGCCTTAACAGCTGGGCTACTTTGTCCCATGACCCACTGTCATCCGGACTCGGATCTCCTTCGGACTACCCTTTTGGACAAGGGGCCGTCCATAAATGACGTCACGCACCTAGGGGAGGGGGGTCAGAAATTTGTGACGATGTGTGACATGGGGGTGGGCATCTAGAAGGCAATGGGGTCTGAGAGGTGTGACGTCACACCAGGTCTGTGTAATTAAATTTACCAATTAACAACAATTTAATTTTAACACTAATTGTGAGTATTAAATTTTCATTATTTTTTAAATTATTTTAATGTATACGGGCACCATTATTAATAATTTTCTAATTATTTCAATATTTGGTCACCGTTAGATTTTAAAATATGCATGCTCTCCCTATTTGTTCAACGAAAAAGCATTTTGCTTCGCCATGGAAATTTGGTTTTAGGGGGGTCAGAGCTTTGTGACGTCATTTTTCAAGGGGGTGTTACTTTTTGTGACGAAGTGTGACGAGGGGGGAGGGGTTGAGTTCAAAATCGGCCAAAATTGCGTGACGTCATTTATGGACGGCCCCCAATCCCTTTCACCCTTTGACTCGACGCAGCGCTCGTGAATAAGCTGGTACCCTGCGCTTGGCTTTCGAGTGGCGCTTTTGAAGTTCACGATTACGATAACGATTAGAAATGAAAAGACCCACCGTTGATAAGATCATCTTCTGACAAGGCGTAGAAAAAACGCAGACTTAGATATACTCCGCTTCCAGAAGAGGCAAGGAATCGGTAGCCGATCTAGATTATACCAGAGCTAATACGGGATATAGGATAATAATGTATATAATAACAATATAGCTCTGATAACAAGTATATTATAAGAGATCGTTGAATAAAACGAATGATTGACGATCTTCCATTTTCGGAAGTCACCTTTGTGGATAGCAAAAACTGAGTCCGACAGTCCGTAATGTTTAACGTTTTCTTAAAGAAGATCACAGAATCGGTTTTGAACAAATCCATCAGATAAAGTCAACAAAGACGTGAATCGTAACTGAAATGTATAAAATAATGTAGATGTAATGGATCAGAGCAACGCTTGTTATAAAAGCCGAGTTGGATTACTGAAGTTAGTATGACCCGCCATCATTCAGATCTAATCTAATCTTAGAACTAGAGGTCCGCAATTATTTGCGTATTATAACATATCGTTTCAGTCGAATTGGGACCATTTTGGTTTGTGGGCCTTGCCATTATTTTCAATCATGCAAGCACTGGCGTAAACTTGTCCATAATAATGGGATCTTGGGGGTCTGCACAATCAGAACCAGTGCTTCCGCTCTCTATTTTCAGAAATCTCAGGATCTTCCAACAAAATTCCGAAGATTGGCCAAAAGTGTAAAAAATTCGTAAGTTACTGAAAAGGAAAAAGTTGGATGAAGCATGAAATGCATTTTAACAATCGCAGTTATTCAAAAAAATGCCAAGCTAAGAACTGGCAAAGAAAAAACCAGAGCATAACATTGAATTAACAAATTACAATGTTAACAAGTTACAATATAAATAAACATCGGCAAGCTTATAGAATCGAGGACCTAAATTTTCCGATATACCGCAACGTTTCGTGTTATACGTAGCATATCAAGGCATGTTCCATTGGCCGCACGCAGCATATTTAGGGATGTTGCCATTGGCTGCAAGAAAACGGTCGAGCTCGGAGATTGGTTGACCTAAAATAAAGGCGGGCTATGACGTAACTTAACGAGGGCTATGACCTAAAATGAACGCGGACTATAAATATGTAGAGGTCACTGTTTCATAAGACTCGTGTCGTAGCGTTTATCTGTCTTCTAATGACGACACTAACCCTAACACTGACCCTAACCGACCCTCACGACGCAGTTTAATTTCACGTAAAGCATGACGACACTAACCCTAACCCTGACTCTAACCGACCCTCACGTCGTAAAGTTTTACTTTACCTAAAGTTTCAGAATCCATTCGGTTAGGTTAAGGTTATGTGTCATTGTTACGCGTCGTGAGGGTCGTTTAGGTCAGTGTTAGGGTTATGTTAGCCATGTTTTTGAATGAAACTCAAGAAATGGCATAATGGAACATTCTCCAAGCTGCAACCCGTCAATGTTCATGTGCTACGTAATTTAAATCAAAATTAAAAACTCGTCTATTGTCATTACACTATGGCCAAGAACACAGCGCAAAGGTTGGTCGCGGTAATGCAGGCATGGGCAACTTCTTTTAACAGAGGGCCGCATTAAGGTTTTATGGGCAGCTCAGGGGCCGTATGCCAATCGCGAGCTAATTTTTGCAGATTCATTTGTCTAGACAATGAAACGCTATTAATTTTATTCCAACTAAATATTACTGAATAATCGTTAAAGCACATGAAGATAATTTTTATGGCGAAAATCAAATATATCCTAATACATACAGTCCTACACTAAAAATAAAAAATATGTTTTATTCAGTTTTAAAACTTTTAAAATACATAAAACCGTTAGTCTGCACAATTTATCCATTTATTTGGTGTGCTATATCTAATGTGAGATCTGGCACTTCTTCTCACGACACAAATCCGGATTGTTTGCTTTAATGTTCAAAGTAGCAATTCGAAGTTCATTGGAGGGATTGTCATCTGCATGCCAGTCCGTATCTGTTTTTGCACTCTGTTAGTTTCATCTGTGAGAAGAACTGTTCACAAATATAGGTGCATCGTGCATGGAAACATAGCAACTGCAGTTTCAGGCTATGAAAATTTAAGTGAAGGGTTAGAATCCTGAGAATTGTACAGTTTGTGGGACTGAATTAGAGGTACCTCATGAAATTTCCTTTTCAACTCACAGCTGCATTGGAGTTCAATCAATTCCATTTACTTGGAGTTTGGTGTTGAATTGGCATCAATGGAAAAGGGAGATTCAAACAATTTAAGTCTAGTCCGTCCATGAGCAGTAATCAGCAAACCTAGACTGGAACTATACTTTCAATAGTACTGTTATTTGTTCTGTGCACTTCTTGATTATTTGCAGAATCAGTAAAACATGGAAAATGCACAGTAGGCTATTGCCTTTTGATATCTGATTTACCCACAGTAGCAACTTCGTTTGAAAAGTTCTGATAGATGGTTTCTAAAGTAGCGAACCTACCCACTTATGGTCTTGTTTCATGTAGAGAGTAGATTACATTGATGACTGAGTAGTAAACTAGTTGACTATAATAGACTAGACTCACTAGAGGCCGGATTCTTAATAAATAAGAAACAGATGTTTTAATGACGGTCTAAGTACAGAAATTCATTTGTGTAGGGACGGATAAAAGGTTCCCAAACTAGGGCCGGATAAAAGGTCCCCAAAGTGCCAGGTACAGTGCTAATATAAAGAACATGCCAAGGGCCGGTTCAAAGGTCCCCGGGGGCCGGATCCGGCCCGCGGGCCGCCAGTTGCCCACCCCTGCGGTAATGTATATTCCATGTTCCATTTAAATTGGCCAATCAGCGCAGCGCGCCCGTTTTCTAAGCTTTTCCCACGTGCTTTTCCTGCATCCAATGGCAACATTTAGGTGTGTATGAGACGAATCCTGGCGTAAAGGCGGGTAAATTTATGCAATATATTTTAGGTCCCCGATTCTATAAGCTTGCCTAAACATCTTCAGAGAGGCATGGTGCTTCTGCGACAGAAGATTCCGCCAAGCAACGCGTGAAGAAATTACTTCTGTGGCGGAAAGTTTTTAGCATTTTATCTAATTATGACACTAACCCTAGCCCTGACACTAACCGACCCTCACAACGCCTAATCTGACCCTAACCGACCTGCACGCCGCCAGTTGATAGGAAGTTACGCATTTTGAACAATGCGCATGCGCCTAAGGTTGCGCAAAGGTCTTCCGCCATGGAATTGTGCCAAAAATATTACTTCTAGAGCGGGCAGAAGAATTATTTAGCGAGTTTTTTCTAATCAGATTTGCTGCCACTGTTTGAAAGTACACTAAAAACTGGTTTGTAGACCTTAGAAAAAATTCCAAGATTGCTGTGCAAAATGCCCAGATCCCAAGTCGACCCCAGAATCCTAAGATCTTGGCAAAAATCTCAAGGAGTGGGGACCCTGATCAGAATGCGAAAACTGATTACATCATGTGTGCTTCTGGTGTTACGTAATACATATGAAATGGGTGCCAGTTCTGTTTGCATGTAAATTTGTTTCATATTGAAGTCTTTAAGATATTGAAGATGTAAATAAATCTTTTGTTTTCATTATGGAATTTCTGATAGTATTTCAGTTGTTTGTTTCTGTATCTGAAGAAGTTTTAATATTTCAAGAAATTCTCCTCTGGATTTTTTTGGTGGGGGACAAAATGATGTTTTGCCGTCAAGGGGGTTTAGGGTAAGGGTAACACTCTGGTGCGAAAAGCAGATCAGCATGGACATGAGTTGCTTTCCACTCCACTCTTAAGGGTCAACTCAGCCTTTCATTTGCCGGACGGTGTTGATGAAATGAGCAGTAGGACATGATGACGCCTTGCATGGCTGCCAAAACGGTTAAATTCGACTCCTGTAGTAACTTATGATCATCCGTTCGTACTATGAGTTGTAATCATACTGTGGTGTGTCGGTTTGAAATGATAAACAAAGATTATTATTATTTTTTGTTCAATTAGATGGCAGTTGTTGGCATTATTGAATAACGCCTGGGTGGGATTGACAATTTGGCCCCACTGGCTTGTCACCCCAGAATGAAGATATCATAACAGAATACGGGCAATAGCGGAACTCTACCATACCATTATCTGTTTTAAGTTGCGGTTGTGCCAACTTGAATTTCTTATGAATAAATGAATATTTGATGATTGGAGGTTTAGTCCTGCAGCGTTCCACGAGGAAGTGTAACAGGACCAGTTTTCATCCTGCTCTACACAGCTGATGTGATGCAATGATATTTGTGTCCATTCCTTGGCTGATGGTGCTCTGTTGTATCAACACACACTCCGCTATTGCCCGTATTCTGGTTGTGCCATTCCCAAACCTAGATAAAGGAGGAGGGCGACACTAATCATCTTTGTTATGATAGAGCATAGTTAAACAGATGTTACTACTACAGCCAACAGTTGCTGCTTCTCATCTAAGACAGAACAGTTTGAGATGTACTGTTTAATGGACTGATCATGTTGACTTAATTACGGATTGTATTTGTTGCACCATCGTTTGTCATTTGATGCATTGTTCATTAGAAACAGGTGCAATAGTAGTTACTAATTAATAATAATGATGCACACATACATGCAAAAGTAGTCTTGAAATGGAAGAAATTGGTCAGAAACATTGTCTTCTAATGATCATTTTCGCCTGCAGCAGTGCATTGTTTCAAAGTGCATGGTAGAGCGCTATCATCCAAGTGGTTTAGCATTAGGCAGATTGTATTTGAGCTTTTTATGCACACTGGTAGATGTTATAATTGGCATATATGGTACTTTTCAGATTGTTCTAGTGAATTGTGCATTGTCACATTTCTACATTGTCACATGATAATGTAGAAATCAATCTCCCTAAATGAAAATGCACTAGCAATAAATTTAATATGTTTCATTTTTTATTAATCTTTTCAATATATATATATATATATATATATATATATATATATATATATATATATAGATTCTCAACATTCTAAATTTTGTTTATGCAAATCGTGCCTTTGTGTGGGACCTCTGACTTGCTGCGATGTTCGGGAA
Source organism: Aporrectodea caliginosa (assembly GCA_020284085.1). Taxonomy (NCBI): domain Eukaryota; kingdom Metazoa; phylum Annelida; class Clitellata; order Crassiclitellata; family Lumbricidae; genus Aporrectodea; species Aporrectodea caliginosa. The sequence continues at coordinate 56,604 of JACEVL010000010.1, forward strand.
TAAGCTCATGCCGTGTGCTTAGTTATTTAATATAGCAGATGAGAAAGTTTTTAGATTATGATTGCAGTAAACCCTTAGAATTTCAGATCATAGCAACCCAAGACTGCCACTAATGTTTATGTATAGATGACCTTCTAAATGTTTTTCAATCTTTGCTTTCAGAATACCTGGAGGTCTTGACAAAAGCTGGGAAACAAGAAGACTGCAGGGTCTAGAAATGTTGGGCCAAAGTCTGGAACATCACAGAGAGAGAAATCATCAGAAAACTGCTTTTCAAGATGTTTTGCATAAAAAGAAATTGCGACAGAAGAAGCGTTATGGTACATCTGCTGTACCATTGGAGCTTCTCCATGATTGCCAGGGACATCTTGTGACAGATGTAAATGATACATCCGTAAAATCCAAGGTTAGCAGTCTCTAGCATCATTGATCTTCACTGCCATAGAAGTTAATTTAATAGCTATTATTTGAAAACTGCTTTCTTCCTGCAGTAGTCATTAGGTGATGAAAAGATTGGTTTCAGAATGGATATCCAGCAGTGGCTCTGTACAATGGATTGTGATTTTTTTATGCTTGTGCGCAGGGCTTCTCATTTGAGGCGATCGATCGATCTCCTTGGTCGATTGCCTAGCGAAGGTCTGGTGGATCGGTAAATCGATCGCGCAAATCGAGCGCGATCGACTTACTTCAAGAGGAAACTGGAGCAATTATTTTATTTACCTAATTTACATTACTTTAATTTTTGCTTACTTGCGGTGAATGCGTTCGGAACAACGACCTCTTATAATTATGTAGTTCGGAACGCAGCGTTTCATGACCTAATGACTGCTGAGTGATCGCTCCAATTTCGTGCAATATGATTGGTCATAACAACACACCCGCCTTAACATCTGCTGTGCCCTCTCTGATCCTCTGGAAACCGGACTCGGACCTCCCTCGGACTACTCTTTTTGACAACCCCTCTGACTAGACGCAGTGCTCGTGAATAAGCTGGTGCCCTGCGCTTGGCTTTCGAGTGGCGCTTTAGAAGTTTGGAGATTACGATTACGATTACGACGATTACGAACACGGTTGAGACCTCCTGCGTAACGTCATTTGTAAGTTCGTAACGTCACTAATTTAGGAAATTATTAAAAGCAACAATGGCGGCGACGGTGCCGAAGTGGAATAATAATGTACAGTTTAGCACGTTTCTGTCATGGAAATTAGGTGACTCGTTAGGCAGTAGCATGTTAAAACTTATTACAACTATGAATGATGCGGGACGGATAACAAGCAACGGCGTCCGGTTTCGGTTGCAGGCTCTAGGACTGGAATGAGCTCTCTGTTGCGCTCCGCCTAGTGAATAGAGTTCACACGCTATAAGAAAACTAATAATACTATCAATAGTAATAATAATTATTTACGGAACTGAACTGAGATAGGTCTACTAGATTAGTACTTAGTAGCATATGAAATGCAGCTATACGTACTATATAATATGCAGCTTAATACGGATACGAGAGGCCTACACAAAATACGCTGTACATAAAAGCTCTCGAGGTCGATCGCGCACCAATCGCCTACGCAATATAGCGCGATCGATTTTCCAATCGCCTTCTATTTTCAAATGAGAAGCTCTGCTTGTGCGTTACAATAATGACACTATAAAAGTTTCCAGATTAGATTAGAGTTTCAGAACTGTTTGGCAATGACTGAAGAATAATGACAGGATTTATACTCAATGCATTGTACAGTTAATTATATTGATTACTTGAATTTGAACAGATATTGTATAAAGCTTAAGTTTCCACACTTACTCCAAAATTTCAGTCCATTGGTAGAGTAAACCAATGTTGGAGTTGTTAATTTGACTGTAAAACAAAAGTAGACAGTAACCAACGTGAACAGCCATCTTGACGCCTCCGCTTAGCCAATAAAATGTTGCTTCGGCACTTTATCTAATTTCTTGTACTTGAGGTATGTGCTTCTAATGTATTTACATTGACTTTGTAGTTGCATGAACACTATACTTTACGGCTCGAATATCAGATACAAGAACTTAGTCAGCAACTGATGGTTGAGAGGCAGAAGAACCGACAGGACAAGTTAAACATAGCCAGGCTTCAGCAGGAATTGGCTAGGCACAAAAGCGAAAGACCATTTGTAAGTCGTTTTTACTACATAAATGTCAATTACCGTATATACTCGACTATAAGTCGAGAAATTTAAGTCTATTTCAGGATGACGAAAAAGCTCTTCGACTTATACTCAAGAGGCAAAATTAACCCGAAATAGACGGAAGATTTTCGGACCGAATATTCAATATTAAAAAATGGACTTAAAAATTAAACCCTCAGTTTATTTTAGTTGTCTTTGTTTTTACATCGTTTTTCACGAAAAATCACATTTCAACAAGTAACTGACTACATATAGATCAAAACTAAATAGTCTTCTTTTATAATAATGTTATTATATACTTCTACCTAATAACAGTCCCAGCTTCTACGATATATTTCATGCATTGAAAGCGAATTCCTTTATTATCGCTTGCTTAGGCCTCCACCAAAAGACATCAAATATCAAGCTATACATGGTGTCAGAACCGACGAGTAAGGACGCAAAAGTTCAATTCGTTTCCTATCAAATCTTTCCAAAAGTTCTGTATATATCTGTAGTTTTGCGCAAAGCATTTATTAATTTGGAAGTTGTTAGTTTTAATAATTATAATAAAATAAGTACCAATACTTACCAAAATGAGCGAATTGAAGAGGAAGCAAGCCACATATGAATCTGGCTTCAAGTTGAAAGTTGTGGAGTATGCTGAACTTCATGGAAATTCGAATGCCATGCGAGAGTGATGAATTGTTTGGGGAATCAGTTGATGAAGAGTTTGAAAGATTTTAAACTACTTTTTATTTGTTTAAGATTGAATCTATTAATATCAATATTTATAATTCTCATGAACTTGAATTTTTATTCACATACTACATTTTAATTGCACTACATTGAAGATGCTTCCCTTACTTACTAAATTTATTATACAAACCGGAAGCACTGAACGGAAGTTACCCATTTGTATTCACATATTGTTTATATTATTAGAAATGATTTTCAAACATAATTTTATTAGATTTTGCGTATTTTAGAAGTTTTTTTAATCACTAAAAATTGTTAAACATCACTCGTTTTGATTTTAATGGGTTCGACTTATATTCGAGCCGTTGATTTTGGATGCTATTTTTTTCGGAAAAGTACACTTCGACTTATACTTGAATCGACTTATAGTCGAGTATATACGGTATGCACCAGCATTTGCAAGAACAATGTGTCTTGGTTTCCCTAGCAATCGCAGCCTTAGGAATTCCCTTAGTTGATACCAAAGCAGTTGTTTTAGGATCATCATCATCACTTCCTGACATCATCCATTTATTTGTTGGTGATGAGTGTGAATAATGATTACGATTTCATTGGTCATTGTTAAGTCCAGTGCTCTCTGTGTTAGTCCAAGCCTTGTTATGTCCTATTTATGTTGTCTATCCTTTGTTTCTCTTGCATTTGAATCTTTTATGTAGTGCTCTGTGTGGTATTTGGTCAACTGGCATTTTCTCAAATCTGGAACAATACTCTGTCATGATTCACATTTAGGTTTTTTATTTCATTTGAAAGAGGATACTTTCAGCCTCAAATTGACACCAGAATTACTGGTCTAGCATGTTCCTAATCACAGTTATGCATAAAAGTATTTGCTGAGTTAGTACCATTAATTCAGAGGAAAATGTGCTTGAAGTTTGAACATGCAAAAAGTTTGAAAGTCCGTAGCAACCATGCTCCAATTTCAATGAAAATTGGCCCATTTAAAGAAAACTACATTTGCTATCAATTGTGAGAGTTTAATTAAAATGTCTTTATTGCTTATGAATTTTTTTTTGACATTAATTTAAACAATACTTTACATGTAAATAATGGTCTATCTTTAACTAAAAAAATTTAAATACAAGGATGCTAAATATTTTATGACACAAAATATTATCTATTAGTTTTAAAAAACCTGTAAAAATAACTAGCCTATCAGTTAAAAGTTAAATAAAAATTTGTTTTAAGTTTTTGAAGAATACCCTCATTTGCAAGGTCCACGACCCCTTTTCGTAACAGTTTATCATTGCCTCGTTCTGCATCATTTTCTGAACTCGATGACCTCATCTGAGTGCCACGATTAGAGGTCCTCATCCTCATCTTTTTTGCACTGTGATTGGTTTTGAACTGTCTTGATTTCAATTTTCTTGTGCTGTTGGGGAAGGTGGTGCTCGGCTGCACTTGAGCAATGCTCTTCCATGTCGCTGACATTGTCCTCGACTGACAGATCGATTGTCATTCTATCGGTATTTTTTGTGGGCTGCTTTGAATGACTCTGTTGGACGATGGCAAACAATATCCTGCAGTGAATCGTTTACGTATTCTCGTATCTGGTTGAACAGATACCACTGGTGCTGTAACGGAAGCCCCGGTGGTGTAATTTGTGGAGGAGTCGGAGAGGACCCTGTTTAGAAGATTTTACAATGGACATTTCAGTAAATCAAACTTGGTTACATCAGAATCATTAGCTGAGGTCTAAGCTTATACCTGCAATTAAATTATTAAATAAATAAGGAAAATTTAAATATTGCAGATAATTATAATGCAGAATTCAAGCAGACCTTGATAGTAAGCATTTTATCAATTATTAATGAATTGCATTATTTTATCAGTTTTATTAGTTTAGCCTTCATCTGGGTCCATTTTTGCTAAGTCACTGGGTCCAGCCATAACAATTTCTATTAAAATTTTAGCTTATTCGTTTAGAATTTTAAATACTAATTTTAATTAAACTTTATGACGTTCAACTAATATAAATTTATACCTTGTCAGGCTATTTAGCATCAAATTTGAAGTGATGGTATTGTTTGATGTCTGGAAGATTTTCAAAAAATGGATTAAGACGGTGCTGCCATTCTCCAACTGATACAAAAGATGCGCCATCGTCTTTGCCAATCAACTGAGCCTGGTTTACACATTCACCACCACCTGGAATTCCTCCAATGACGACACAGCATGGTGTTTGAATGCCTTCTTGAGAAGACCAAAGCATCCATCAGGGGCAAATTTTGTGTGACCAGCAATAAAAAAATTAAAGAAATTGATTCATGGAGCCTAATGCACACCCTCCATGCATAATACCACAGTACAGTGGGGCGCGGTGGTGTAGGGTATATTCGGTGCCTTGCAGCCGGTGGATTGCGGGTTCGAATCCACCTCAAGCCGCCACGTAGGGACCCTGGGCAAGTCCTTCACTCGCTATTGCTCATGCGCTTCGGCGTGAAACTCCGATTCAGTGTCCGCGCTGTAGTCGGGAGCGCTCTTGAAGGGGCGCTATAACAAGTGCTCATACATACATAGTGTTGTGAGGCGGAAAAATTGTCCATAAAATTTCATATTTTTCGGGAAAATTTAGGAAAATTTCCAGTGTTTTTTCCTAGAAATTTTCCGATATCTTTCCATCAATATAATATTACTAAATAACAATTTAAATGCATAATAATGTTTAAACATAACTCACTCTATACTGTCTTATGTAGTTATAACTGATATAGAAGAAGAAGAAGAAGAAATATTCTTTATTGAAACCAATTGCTCAGTTATTCACAAGGCTCAACAACGTCAATACATTTAAGAATTAATTGGAATTAAACTTCACTGTTAATTTAGAGAAAATTTCAGGTGGTGGTGAATGTGTATTTTTTATGATTTAATCTTCTTAACATTTTTTAGTTATGAAAATATGAGACAAAAACAGCAATTGATGCAGTAGTACTACAGACACAATTCTGATACTGCAACAGATTAATTCTTATTACACTATTATTTTATGTCTTGAAATATAATCTTATACACATTGCCATTGCAGTCTGACACTAATCTATTTTCAAATCTGCTTTTCTTGGTAAGTAGCAAAAAAGATAAGATAAGAATATTTTGGTGTACAGACGTGGTAATAAACATACATCAATACTTAAGAAGATCAAGACAGTCAAGTATTCTAAATTAAGCATATTATCCTAAATCCAAGATCCCATATATCATCCGAATGATGAAATTTTGTCTCAAAAGAATATGTCTTAGTTTAATTGTTTGTCTATGAGCTGTTACCTTCAGTGAGCGGTGTATCAACTAAGGGCAAAGCTGACTAATAGCTGAGCAGCTGACAAAATGTCAAATTGCCAGACAGTATATACTGAGTTTATAACACTGACAACATATCAAACTAGGCTACTCTAGCCTGAACGGCTAATGAACAGTCTTTAATGTTTATTTTAAATTTTTTAAGGTGAACATTGCCCACATTAACAGAAGTACTGTAAATAAAAGGGACTTAAAAAAATTTCTAGTGTCGTCTCATACTAAAAATGTGACATTGTGAGTTAAATGTATTTTTCCGGTTCTGCGGAAAATTTCTGGAAATTTCCGGAAAATGTTCCGCAAAATACTTTTCCGGAAAAGCTACATCACTATACATACATACATACATACATACAAAACAATTCTTGTTTTGTCCCGAGCAATTTCCGCAATGAAGTTGTGCATTGATCTCCCCCTAACCAAAACATTCAAAGAAGTGATGCAGGTATGATACAGCAGCATTTGACCCCTTCAAGATGAGATGGGCTTCATCAATGATGTAGTTTACCTCACAGCAAACACCAAACAGACGAACTTTCTTGGTACAAGAAAGTACAGTGGTCCTGGCTGAAGGACCACTGAAAATTGATGCAAAACTTTTCTTGTTGGATCCTCGTCTTGGTGGCAACCTTCTCAATAGGACAGGGCTTGATTTGATGGGGCATTTGGGGAGGTTTAACCCCCATCTGGTTTTTCAGGTCCCAACACATCATACACTGTACATATTCGTAAACAAAATTAGTAACTATTCAGGTGAAAAAGATTTAATAATCTGTAGCAATTATAATTTTCCTACATCAACAGTATTCGTGGGGTCCACACACGTAGCGCGTTGAGCGGCCTGCATGGACCACACTTAGCAGTATAAAATTTTTAATGACTAAACAGCTGTTTGATAACAACAAGCTAGAAGGCTGAAGCAGGCATGCAGGAGACTGTAGTCTATAGAGTCTAATAGTAGTCTAACTAATCTAGTTAGACTACCTGAAATTTTGAGCTTTGGTGTTTGCCTCGTCGTCATCCCAACGATTTCCTGTTCTGCAACAGTACGGTCTAACACGAGGTCGTAATCAATTTTTTTCATGCTGACTTCTTCATCCAATTTTGATGAATCTGACTCTGCATCATCACATAGTTCGCTATCAGAGTTGAAATTAGTGTCGTCATGGTCTCCATTTGTTAATAAATATTCATGCGTAAGCATATTTATTTTATCATTGTCAGATTTTTACGAATTCAACAGCTGTGCAATTTCACTGGCCATTTTTTTCTTCTCAGCGGTACTGATCAAATGCTCATTTGAAAATTAATTATTGTTGTGAACTTAATAAAGATTATTATTAGAGTACAATCACTGCGCATGCGCATTTGCGAGTCATCAGCAGTTGCGCAATGCGCATGCGCTGTGACCAACATGTGAGCACGTTAGTCAATAGTTCTGCTCAGAATCCTACCACGTCATAGCAATGGGGGAATTTTGTTTATGCATCGTACAACATTTTCAAGCACATTGATTGGTCAAAATTTGAACAGACGTTGAGAGAAGGCTAGACTGATGGCTAGACGAAAGAATAAGCTTTCTAACGGTACCATGTGTTCCAAGGTAATGCTACGAAAATGCAATAAAACTTAAGACCAAAGGTGGCCAATTTTTCATGCAAAACTAAAGCAATACCCGTACAAAAATCACGAAAAATCATATTAAAAAATTAAATAATATTTTAGAAAAACTACCAGTTACCAAATGCTTAAAAGGTGTTTTTGAGCCGCTTGGTGTAAAAATCTTGTGATCATAAACAAATTATTTTCAGTGATATTTTGTTGTTTTATTCAATAATAAGTCATGTTGTGACATACGCCTGAATGCCACATATGTGACATTGGCTCTTAGGCAAGTATAGGTAATAGTTGAAGTAAGTTAACTAACAACACCTGCATGTTTTAACTTGTATTATTGTCATATATGCCGAGATTTCACTGTATGTGGCAAGTGAAAGAACTGCTTTTTGATTTTTAGGATTCATGCTCTTTTCTCTTGAATAGAGACACTTATATCTGTGCAGAAATTAGGTTAGATGGGTTGATATGAATTGGTCTTCATCAAATGAGATTGATTCCTTAATCATGATATGAAATTAAATCCAATCTCGAAGGTTTGCAAGTTCTTTGTATGAACAAATTCTCAGTAAGTCAGAGATATGGAGTTTTTTTAAAAAGTGCTTCATGAAAGTACAGATGGACAATGAACAATTGAACATGTTTTGTTGTAGAAAGAAATGCTGACGAAAGAACTGGAACGAGAGCGCCAGCTTCGTTTAGAATCTGAACAGAAGGTGTTGCAACTGACAAATGAATGCGGCAACTATAAAGAGAAAGTTTCTGCTCTAGAGAATGATTTAAAAAAGTAATTGTTTCAATAAATCTAGAAATTATGTTTAACATGAGTTGGAAATAATATATATTTTCAGTGAAGAACATGCAAGCATCATGTTGATAAAAATGTTCAAAAGACATCATAATTTATTAATTATTCACGTTTACTGTATGGACTTGTATATGCAAAGTTCTTTAAAAAGGAAATTCTTATGGTAGTTACAGGTAGGTTGTTGACTTATTTTACAGATTATGATTAATATTTCCTAGCCTAAAAGTTTTCTTTCACCAAAGCAAATCTCAGCCAACGAGCATGAGACCCTAGATAAATTATATGAAAATTTAGCAGTAGAGCTTTGATATGCAGTGCATGACTTACTTTATATATTTATTCATTTAAAGCACATATTACACATGTGTAATAATTATTATGTCCTTTAAAGTCAGTAATCTGAATCTAAGGAGCAGATGGATGCTCTCTAGGAGTCAAGATGGAGTACCTTTTCAAATTGCTTATCCACCTTTGTCTGCCTTTCTAAGTGTTAATGGGCTGATCTTGTGGATATTGACCATACCTAAACCATGCTTGGTTTTGGTATGCCATTGGTTGATGCTTGGTTTTGGTATGCCATTGGTTGGTTGGACAGCAATGCAATAGAAATTACTAATTAATAATAACTTGAGATACAGTAAAAAAAACTCATATTTAAGATAAGAGAACAGTTTTGTCGTGTCTCGTCCAGATCTGTGCTTTGATATTGTGATGTTTAGAGTAGATATTTTAGTAGTAGAAAGTTTTGAAAAGCCTACACTTTTGGTGTAGCTGTGGTATCTAATCAAGAACAAATGATTAATGCACATTCTATTGCAGTGCATTTAATATATGTGTTCTACTATGTCGACTATTGTTTTTAACAACTTACTTAAATTAAAAGTCCTGATTACTTTTATCATGTATGTGCAGCTTATTTCAATTTACAGTCTCCTAAAATTGTGACAAGGCCACCTTTTCGAAGTGAAATGTTTTAGCATGGAAGTACAAGAAATTGTGGTAAAGTTGTAAAAGTGCATTAGACTGTATTTCTGTATCATAATTATCCTCAGGAATCTTAAAACTATTCAGCAGAGTTTGATTTCAAACTGTTTTAGAATGACTGAAGTTGCTCAGAGCTTAGCACTGTATAAATCCAAATTTGAAGTACTTCGACAAGAGAGTGTGACAAGCAACTTTGACGTATGTACTTGTTTGTCTCACAATTAATAATTTCAGTAAGTACCTACTAGATTGGTTTAACAATTTAGCATTAATTAATGGCTTTCTGAACTTCTGTGTTTCATAAAAAATTTGCAGTCCCAGCCGATGCTTTATTGTTTTCTATGCAGTGTTCATGTTTTCATGTCAAAAATTGTTAACTAAGTTTAAATTTGTTCGTTTATTGTAGATTTATCCTTTGCCTTGGGCACGGTTAATTTCCTTTTTTAATTTCTAGACAATAATGAAGTAAAACATCCTACTTGTCTGATCTTTGTCGAACTGTCTCTGACCTTGCAGCCTGTCGAACTCTTCGCTCTTTGGCAAGGGGGAGCTTTCGGCCCTGCGAGCTCAATTTGTTAGACAGCATTGGGCCTTTTTGATTGTGGGTCCTTTCATCTGGAAGGGCCTCCCACTTGACCTGTGCCTGCTGCCTCAGTCAAATTCGCCTGCTTTTTACAAGTACCTCAAATCATACTTCTTTGGCTGTGGTTGGGCTGGGAGCTCAGCCACTCTGAGTAGGTTTCTTGAAGAGTGACTGCATAGATTCTCAGAATGAATTAATAACATCCAACAGCTTTAGTGAGCATGCCTTAAATGTAGCTATTTTTAGCCTGTGGAGCACTCAGCAAGTTTTCTGATTTCGCAACTTTGCACTTATGGTTTAACAGTTTACAAGGTATTGCAGCTTGATCAACCAACCTATTGTTTATGGCTTGCAAATGTTATAATCAGTGGCAGTAAATATTAAAATCAGTGAACTGTGACTTACTCTTGCTATATGTCACACCAAAAGAATCTTGGGCTCTTAGATTTATTTGTAGATGGTCCGGATCTGTGAAATTTGCTGCTCTGTTCTGTCCACTCTGCCAGTTCTTTGATGTAAATCTTTTAAATATGGATTTGCTTAATCTCAGTTTGCTACAAGCCCAAATACAGTTATGTTCCTACACTGAGAACTGTTTGTAATACTTGGATATAAAACTTGCTGTCATCTTTTAAAGAAGTTGTTGAGTCTCGCTAGTACTTTGGGCTTTGCACTTATGGTTTAACAGTTTTCAAGTTCTTAACATCACCCGGGTTTTGTACCCGCGGTATTATCGCAATTGCGATAATACCGCTGATAATGGGGTTTACTCTCGTGGTAATACCGCGGTAATGGGCAATGAGCCAGCAAACAAACCCGGGTGATGTTAAGAACTTGAGAACTGTTATCTACCCTATGTTTTGATTCCTAGCAAAAGTTTAGCCTTGCCTCAGATTCGGATTGACTGATTTTGAGCATGGAACAAGTGCTTTAAATAAATAGATAAATCAGGTGACAGTAAATCACAAAGATAATGCAGGTTTTCTTTTTGTATTAATTGCTGTATAGGGAAATACATTGCATTCCGATGATGGAGAGAAAACTAAAGTTTTACTTGAGCGCCTTCGGATGTTAGAAGCTGAAAAGACATCACTTGTGATGGAGAACGAAAACCAGAGTCACATGTATGAGAAGTGCTTAGATGAAATTACGGGTCAAGTTCTAGAAGCACTGATGACTCAGAGGGTAAGGTCATTTGAACTTACCTCTACTGGAGTGAATTTGTGAAATTTGGCAGTGAGTTGAAATTCAGGATGTGAACTTCAGTGGGACAAAGATTGTGTAGGTGAAGGGTGCAAAGTGCCATAAGTTTTCAATGGGGAACCTTGAGAATGTTGTAAGCTCCCTCAATGTGGGTTAAGTATACTTACTTGTATGTATGCAAGGTATGGCACACAGCTAATTGTTGTGCAGAATATAAAATGCCTAACTGAGCATTTACATAATGACTTTGAAGCATCTCTCAAAGGTGCTGAAGCATGTCCAAATGGTGCAACTTAATATATATATGCAGTGGCATAAATCGGACAGGTTGGTGAGGTGTTGGAAGAGTGCCCAGTAAGAAAACAAACTGCAGTTGAAGATGATGCCATTCAGTAGCCCTAACCCAGTGTTTTATTTAGTTACATGTATGTAGTGATCCCTATCTACTTAGACTGATCATACCACCCTCATGCATAATTTGCATATTAATGCAAATCATGGTAAAATGAATTTTTTTTCTTTTTTATTTCTCTTTATCTCTTTCTCTGTGTCTTTCTCTTTTACCTTGGCTTTCCTTCCCTTGCTCTATCCCTCCCTCCCTCCTCTGTTTCTGCCTCTCTCTCTCTAAGTCTGTCTGTCTGTATGTGTCTGTCTTTACAACTGTACTACTGTGTAAATTATGTAGCTTATTACATTCTGCAGAATGGTCCTGGGTAGTGGCACCAAGGAGTCATTAATAAATTCAGTGTCTGCCGGTAGTAAGTAAAGAAGGGCAAAGATATAACAGGTTACAACAGCTGTGTCAAAAAATTGTTTCCTAACCTTACAGTTATTCACTAAGTTATTGAAACGTATCCCAGTTCATTGCTGACAATTGACAGGATGCTATACCATACTATATTATATATACTCTGCAGTACAAGCGAAAAAGTTTGCCACCATATTTAGGAAATAAAAATTCCTTTTGAAATGAAATAATCTATTACAGTTTCTCTTTGGTTGATTTGTTCAACAGAATCTGAGAGAGGAATGTTTTAAGCTGCAACACCGAGTCTCCAATCTTCAGCAACAGAACATTCAGCTGAAGAATGTCTTCCAGCATCGATTTTCTTTTAATCCAGATGCTGTGTGTTTGGTAGGCATTATGGTGATTAAATGTAAATGAATTTATGTATATGAGGCTTGTGAGCATTAGATATCACCTTTCACAATGTTTCAAAGGAGCTAAATATGACCAGTTTACAGGTCTTTGTTGTGATATTTCTCTAATAGCTTTGGTCTTATTGACCCCTTAATTAATTAATTAAAACGTATGAAGTCATTACAAGGACATTTCTTGAAATTATAATCTAGCAGGAATTAAATGCACTTCTAGGCCCAGTCTCTTGAATTGTGTTGTACCACAAGGTGCCTGTACTGGACCCACTCCTGCTTTTATTATATACCACTCTATTTGGCACCCTACATACTGACAGCTCTCTTGACTACCACTTCTAAGCTGTCAATATCCAGCTATTCTTTTAATTTGATTGTCATGACATAAGTGGTCTCAATTATTTGCTTTATATAAAAAACATATCTTGAAAAATTCTCACTTAACTGCCATGAGTTGGAAGTATTTGTAAAGCCCTGCCTTTAAAGTCTGTTTTATTCTTTTTATGACATAAGTGGTCTGAATTATTTTTCATAAAAAATCTTCAAGATATTGTAACTTTGAACTACTCTATACCACCAGGTTTCAGATTCGGACATAGCAGAAGGAAAGAAAGCTAAAATATACGTAGTGTTGCTTACCACAAATTGTTGTTGCATAGTGTGTAAAGGACAAATCAGGTTGTTTTATAATTTGATTTTTTAGGATGGCGGTGATGCCGAGAATGTTATGAAGGTTTTGTGTGTGTTTTGCCAATTTTAAGTGCTCTTTATCCATGACACATAGATTTCACTGACATGATGACATGGTGCTTTGTTGTTACAGAGCGCAGCGGATGAGAAGCTGAAGTCAAAAGCAGGACATGTTTTCATAAATGACATCGGAATGAGCCTTAACTCCTTGAACAGTGTCTTTAGTGATCAGGATCAGGTAAATAGAAAGTAGCAATTACATGACAACTATTTTATATGACATAATTATTGTAGTACCTTTTTGACTCCTCAAGGTTACTTCCTCAGTATCTCGCTGGCGGCATATTCGGTCACTGCCAAGTTTTGTTCCAAAAGAGCGTGTACATTTGTTGGGTTTTAGGTCGTTTCCTTGCAAAGGTCTCGTGTATTTGGGGCTTTTCCTAATCAAACGACAGTAACTCTTTACAACTTGTTAAGTGCTGTCTATTTTGTGAATGTGAGCACTTGTCTTGCACTAATAAAAGGCTAAGAGTTGTTTTAACGTAAGAACCTGCATATCAATAAATTTGATTCAATTGACGTCTTCAATAGAAGCAGTGCCCTCAATTAAATTTTTAATCAAAACTGATACAGTTAATGTGAAGTCGTTGTTTGGTGACAAAGCCTTCAGACACGATGCAGAAACTGGACCGCATGTTAAACAGACTAATGCAGAAATTAAAACAAATATATATTCAATTAAACGAATATATATATATATATTATATATATATATATAGAAATAACCTCTCATCTAACTAAATCCTTATGTCCAACCGTCTGTTCAGCAGTAGTGATGACAACTATGAAGGAACTGATGTAACTGATATTAGCCATATCATGATAGAAACTGAGGACTTGTTACCTAATCATGTTAATAACTTGACTTTCAGTTTAATTTCTTTATCATTACTTATCGATCTCAAATTTTAACATGCCATATAAACAGTCGGATGAACAGACAGACACTACATCTGTCTCCATCTGACTGTCAGTCCGATCATCCAGCTGTGAGTCCGTCCATCCGACCGTCAGTTCATTCATTCAACCATCAGTTCATTCATCCGACTATCAATCTATCAGTCGTACATCCGACAGTCTGTCTGTTTATCCAACTGTTTGTATGGCGTGTTAACCGATATGGCATGTCGAGTTAATAACTTTGGGGATGTAACACTCCTTCGCATTAAGTGGAACAGCATGTTATTCGGGAGCGCGTTAGCGAGTCCATAGTGTATAAAATAGGTAAACTTTTTATCTAAGCTTCGATCGTGCAGGCAGTGGTGCAGGGGCTTTCAGTGAGAGGGGTTGGATATGATAATTAGGCCTAAATCATCGAAGCATTCTTAAAGCGAGCAGAAGGAATGAGCTCTCGAGCACCTGCTCATCAGGAAATGAGAAGATTAAATTATGCATCTGGCCCAGAGTTACTGTCTGGAGTATGCTAAGAGCCATTGGAGAGGAGCTAGGGTATGATAAATCATCAAAGGAAGTTGGAGCACTATGGAGTTGCATAAAATGGGCTGTAAGCATATTTTGTCACATTACTTTCATGATTTCAGTGTGGGTCTGATGGTGTTATTTGGGTAAATGTATCCTATTTTAGGGTTGGTTAGCTGCAATTTCTGTGCTGCTCATTATGAGGTGCACTGTTGGTTCCCTTCTCTTGCACTTTGGCACTACAGCATTATGCCTTCTTTGTGATTGGGTGATCTAGCTTGAATGGCCTATCTCTAATAGACTCAAACCTAGTCATCAGGTTGAGACTGGGATCATTGGACAAGATGCTGACACACTTTGGTAATCACTGCTGTGTCAGTGATGACAAAAATGATGTATGTAACTGATGGTAGCCATATATGATAGAAGCTGAGGACTTGTTGCCTAATCATGTTAATAACTTGACTTTCCATTTAATTTTATTTATCATCATTTATCGATCTCAAATTTTAAGCTATTTAGGTTATAGGTTTGGACTTGCAGTGGGTCAGAATCCACATCCTTACTTGACCACTGCAGACACTTCATACAACTTACACCAATAATAAATAATTTCCCAACTGAAGTGTTTTGGCATATAATTTTGCTGTTAAATAAGCATTCTTCCGGCCAGCAGCTGCAGTAAGTCTTATTTCTGTACTTGCATGTTTTGTAGATGCAGTGTCTGTTGAGTCAGATCAGTTCACCATCACCTGAGTTTCAAGACAATTACTTTCTGGTTGAATCTTCAACTATTGCATTACCTGCTGCACTTGGTTCTGGGTCTGTGGCCGCAGGTCGCACCAAGGGTGGTGGTGACAATGACAAAACTGATGACGACGACGCTGATGCATCCAGGAGGAAAGGTTTCAGTATTGCCACTCTTCCAGATGGTGAACTGGTGCCTGAGAGCATTGAAAATAGGAGAACGAAAGAGGATTTAGCAGGCATTGTCAGCTATGAAACTGAAGGTTCCCACAGTCGGCATCTACAAAACCAGTTCAAAGCTACCACGAATAAACTCTGCTTCAGTAAAGGTTTTCTAGATACTGAACAAAATAGGCATGACCATCACAGATCTTCTAAAGATCAACATATTCAGCAAACACAAGATGCCTTCAATCTTGTTGTGAAGAGTAAAGCAAATGTGGTTTCATATGACGTGCAACGTCCAAGAAATGAACAAGTATATCGAGGGAATCTACCAGACGTATCATTGTCATCTGACAGTGACTGTGATTTCGAAGCTGCCTGTTCACAGAATCAGTTGACTGTTCAGTTGGACACCGGGTCTACCGTCTCCCTGAATGAGTTTCTTGACTTGGCTGTCACAGATTTTGATTATGACAATGCCTGTGCCTTGTATGAACAAAATGGAGCCAATGGTGAGAACTGCCAGGCACTGTTGCCCAGACCAAATGAAAATCCTCCTCTAGAGACCAAACAAATGAAAGATGATGACTTTGAAAATCAAAACAGCTGCCCTGGTTTTGCAGAAACCACTGAAAATTCGGCTCTAATTTTGCTGCCTGATGTTTGTCCAGATAAGTTTAATAGAAACTCAAAGTCTGCAAAACTACTTTGAATGCCAGGTTTCAAGTAGTGCTTTTACTATGCCATTAGTTTCTACTTTGAACACAAGAAATCAACGACCAATGGTCAAGATCAGAACTGTGGATAATAAAATCTATAGTACTGGTGTTCAGAAATAACACAAAATCATGTTTAGAAATGTAATTCATTACATAATAAGTTGTAAATAGAAGGATGAGAGTGCGTTACTGAATGCTTAGATAAGGATTTGAGGGGCTGACATCTAAACTAGAGAGTGACACAGTAATGGGGAAAGCGGTAATACCGCGGTAAAATCCGTGGTAGTGGTGTCAGTAGAAGCGATAATATCGTGGGGATGGTAGCAAAGCCTACGGTATTACCGTGGGGATGGAAATACAGGTGCGGTATTTACCGCGGTAACGGTTATAACTTTGTCCACTGTAGTAATGACCTATCCATTAAGATAACGAAGTCTGCAAACAATGTTAAGTCATCAGAAAATATGATTGAAATCCTTGAATATTTGACATTTTTTCAACTTCAGTCTGTATTTAAAACTTAAGATTTTGACAGGACAGTTTATTGTGTATGAGCATTGTTACCTTCCTCTTTTGCTTCATTGGGATGGGAATGAGGATGGGAACACAACAAATGGGGACAGAGTGGGGATGGGGACAGACCTTATGGGGATGGGGTGGTGATGGGGACAGACCTGATGGGGATCGGGTGGGGATGGGGGACAGACCAACGGGAATGGGGTGGGGATGGAGACAAATTTTGTCCCCGTGTTACTCTCTAATCTAAACCCTGAGTACGTCCTTTTGTACTAGTAATGCTGAATCTAAACATAACGGCTAATGCTGTTTTCAGACTGCAATTTTGATCAATCTTTCTCGTCTATAACACGTACATTATAAATTAGGGAGATTGCAGCAAAGAATTATTTAGTTCTTTGCTACCGAAATTGGTTTATTAAAATTACACAATTTTTATTTGAGATATCCATGATTAAATTCTTAATTATCAAAATAACATTTATTTAGTTTTGTATTAATTTTTTGCAGTTACATAAAACGAACTTCATTTTTGTATTACCTTTATATTATATTGTGGGGCACGGTGGTGTAGGGGTATGTTCGGTGCCTTGCAGCCGGAGGGCTGCGGGTTCGAATCCACCTCAAGCCGCCGCGTAGGGACCCTGGGCAAGTCCTTCACTCGCAATTGCTCATGCGCTTCGGGCGTGAAACTCTGATTCAGTGTCCGCGCTGTAGTCGGGAGCGCCTCTGAGTAGAAATCTTGAAGGGCGCTATAACAAGTGCTCATACATACATACATACATATGTTTGAGAATGAATTCTATTCTAATGGTGGCTGTCATTAAACTTTGCATTAAATTTCATCACTGGCATCCAGGCCTAATTGAAAACAGGACAGAAATTAAGGTTGGCAGACATGAGAATGTAATACGAAAAGTGGCAAGAAATGTTTAAATTATTAATCCATAACAACCAACTGTGCAAAATGTACATCAGTTTGGCAATAGATAATGTGTTGGTAATGCAACAGCTGAACTGTTTAAAAAGGAATCTAATTTAAATACTTGCCACTGACAATACTTTTAATAGGAATAACCATTTGTATTTGTGTTTATATAACTTTGTATCCAATTTTCTAGATTCTTGACTATGATGGTAGAGAATCAAGTCATTGTATCTGGTGTTTTGCATGTAAGAGGATATTTTTATGTAGCAACTTTTATGATGCAACAATGAGCTGAGATAAAAAAAATACACTTCTTATTACCCCTTATAACTATATGTTAGACTTTGTCGTCATGTGTGCTTGCTTACCACATTCGCAGCAATCTATGTAT
Source organism: Aporrectodea caliginosa (assembly GCA_020284085.1). Classification (NCBI taxonomy): domain Eukaryota; kingdom Metazoa; phylum Annelida; class Clitellata; order Crassiclitellata; family Lumbricidae; genus Aporrectodea; species Aporrectodea caliginosa. The sequence goes on from JACEVL010000010.1 coordinate 74,784, forward strand.
TCAAGGCCTTGATCTGTATTACGCATAGGATAGACTCGGCTTGTGCGAATTGTTTGTAATTAAGTGCAAGATAGTGTACTAAATTCCCTTCTACTTTAACTTCATATTGCACATATAAAATCTAATATGTAATAATTCAATAACTCGAATTGGTTGTTGAATGCAAGATTATTGTAACTTTGGTTACTGCCAAAAAATGATGCTTTAGATTTGTCTGTGATTTGTTTTTATTTATCAGTGGCTAGAAAGCCCAAGATTTGGTTATCCTGTATATATATAATCAAAATGATGATGATGTAAATTCTGTGCAGAGGAATTTATAATAGGAAATTTGTTGTGATAATGTTTTTAAAGTCAATTGATGAATAAAAGTGTTTTTTTATCTAGTTTTGTTGTTGAGCGTTAGTTCACAGGACAGCAGGTAGCAGGACACTTAATACCGTGACACTTAATACCGCGACACTTAATACCGGACAGTTAATCCCGACGATAATTAATCCCGACGATATTAATACCGCGACACTTAATACCACAGACCTTTAATACCTGTAGCAAATACCTGTACACAGAAGTATGACTATTTGTACGACTATTGTCAATATATAAAGGTGAGTCTGGGGCTTTAAAGGTGCTCAATGAAATTTAGTGAGATTTAAATTTCAGTGACTATGGATGCAAATGTTGGCTATAGTAGCATGGTATATTCATACCATGCATCGCGACAATGCCAACGGAACCACGTCTTGGTGTTGTATCAAATCGTCATCGTTTCACTGTAAAGCTCTTTGACAACACGAGGTCGTCATAGAAATAAACATTCATCCTTCCAAAAGATGTATTCAACGCTGCAGAAACGAGCGGAAGAAGCGGTTGCGGCATACGGTAAAACCGAAATCTTGGTTTTCCCTCGTGCAATGTCTCATCTCAAGGTTGACTATTGCTGTACAGAATTTTACTGAAGTAGGCCTAACACTTTTTTTACTTTTAGCATTAAATGTCGGGGGAAGGAACACTCGTGTGATTATAATTATTATGTCGTTGAGATAGAATGTCGTCGGGATTAAGTTATTTGTCAGGTACTAACTGTCGTGGTGTCGTGGTATCAAGTGTCGCGGTATTAATATCGTCGGGATTAATTGTCGTCGGGATTAACCAAAGATTTTAACAGGGAGGATTAACTGTCCGGTATTAACCAAAGATTTTAACAGTTAAAATCTTTGGTATTAACTGTCGCGGTATTAAGTGTCGCGGTATTAAATGTCATAGAACCGTTTGCCACAGATGCTGGAAACCAGGAAAGTCGTGAAGTTAGACTTTGAAAATGTAAGGCCTGGAAAACCTGGAAAAACAGGCGTTTTCCAAAAAAAGCCTGGAAAGTCCATGGAATTTGAAAATAGCTATGGCACGGAAAGTCATGGAAAATCATTAATAAACATATTTCTAATCATATTTTTAAATTTTGATAAATATTATGTCGATAATACAATTAGAAAGTAGGTCTTCTTTCGTCTAAAATAAGTCTTAAAAGTAGGGGTGGGCAACGATTAAAAATTTTAATCGAAATTAATCGTAAGATTAAAATTTTTTAATAATGCAATAGATAACAAGTAGCCTACAACTACTCAACCGACTGAGATAAATTGAATATACCCTATATAAATGCTTGCAGTCAGTAAACAAAAAGCAAACATGCTTTTACTACTTGCTTTTACATATTAGTTTTTACTTTAAAGTTTAAACTGAAAGGTTTTATCAAGAATTGTATTAGCGCATTTCTGGAAATAATTGAGCGCAGTGACAATCGCGTTAACTGCGTTAAAAAATCTAATTGCGTTAATAACGTTAAATGCCCAGCCCTACTTAAAAGTCATGGAAAAAGGTAATGGAAAGTCCTGGATTTTTGTTTTATTAGCCTTATGACAACACTGAGTTCAGAGAACAATGAATGTCAATGAACAATAAAATGACCAAGGTTAGTTTTGAGACAGATGGCAATGGATCAAGCAGCCAAGGGTAGTGCAAAGGACTTCGTTTTGGGACATAGGCCTAACCATCCACTTTGTAAACAGCCCGACTTTGTCCAAGAGAACTTTTGACAAAAGTGCGCATCTGGTTAATCCATAAACTAACTGGACACAGGACACTTCTTACATATTTCAACATTTACTGACATAACCTATACAATTAAATGGTCATTTAAATTTAAGATTTTTCAGCTTTTTTGACAATAATTCATAGAGTATTTATTTAATTAGTTTCACCAGTTTGGTAAGCGGTGTCGCTTTAAACTGGTAAGCACCGTATCCATTGCAGCTGTTAAACTGACTATAGGGGCCTATAGAATGACCGTAAATATATATCCCATGCGTAGTTTACAGATGGTAGACCTGTAGGCCTTATGCCTTCTCAGTGAAAAACGATAGCATTTCTAGCATTATAATTTACTTCCGCAATTGTACCTACAAGAATGTCAATAAACGAATATAGCCTACTGTGCATAGGCCTATAGGCCAAAGTGAACTTTGTCAAACACAGCTAGGCCTACAGCCAAATCCCAAACAATGTGGACCAACTATTCATTTTTACTTCCATAGTTAATTAATTATGAGAAATTGCTGTACAATACAGTTTTCTTTTGCATTTTCTGTTAATTTATGATTTCAAAATGTTGCATTTAGAGTATAACTCCACTACCGCTTATGTGAAAGAGTAAGAAGACGGCTTATATGGTGGAGAGAAACCTGTGTAGTGATGGCAGTAGGTCCTATAGGGAGACTCAAAAGGAAATTTTTAACGACAGAACAACTAGATCGGGTTGTAAGGAGATTGAGCCTGGAAGAACTTGAAATCTTTTGTCAAGCATAGTTGAGAATCCAGGTAGGGGCCTATGTTTAAGTCACCCATTATCATAGAACAAGACGTTTTCCTGTCCTAAGATGATTGAAATGACCTTCATAGTGAATACGATAGGAGTGTCACCTTCTGAAATGGGTATAGTCCTTCCCTCCATGACCTCCCCTCGCCCTTCCCCCAAACTCCATTCTCTCTCCCCTTCCCTTTCCCTGTTGCGCCTGTCCCCCTCCGCATTCACATACATTGTGTAAGATTTTCTTGTCACCCTTAGAGTATAGAAAAGTTTAGCATAACATAAATGTTGCATTGATGACACTTCAGGACATTTCTATTTTTAAAAATTCTATTAACTATAGATGTTTGCCCATCCTAAGACGGCTGAAAAGAATTTGAAAATGTGAAGAAATGCGTAGTCATGTGATATGTGATTGATGCTAGTCCTCTCCCTTTCCCCTGCACCTCCTTCCGTCTAATCCCTCCTTCCCACCATCCCTCCCTCCCTCGGTCCTCCATCTAGGACTCCCTCCGTCTCTACCTACAACCGTTCCTCCGTCTCTCCCCCCTCCGCGTATGATAGGAAGGGAGCCAGAGAGTGAGGCAGATATCGAGATCGACAGATGTCGACCCCTAGTGACCAGTGCTCGTCAGGCTACGCCGAAGCTCGCTTATGGCATGAACGGAGGCGGGAAGGCAGAAAGGCAGGCAGACAGTCAGACTCACTCTGGTTAAGAGTGAGTAAGAAAGAACGTTCACACAGACACACACTTATAAGAGTGCGTAACGAATAATATTCACACGCATTTCTGTTGGTTTATATTATTATATTTGATATTGGAATAGGTTAACAGAAAATGATCAAGTTTGACGTATGATTTCTGAAGGACTGCTTGCAACTATCCGTAAAATCCAGCCAGGTTTCATGGAGAGCAGATGGAGACCATGTGGGTCCTATGTGGGCTCCATGTGGACATGCAGGCAGGGTAAGAACCTCGAAGGTGCTATGTAAATTAAAATACAGCATAATTGTGGCGGAATTAAGTTTGCGACGATGATGTTGGCATGGTACATGTAACTGGCTAGACGGCTAGCCTGAAGTCCCCTCTCTCCACCTCGAGTGCTAGCCCATGTCCTGGAGACTTATAGCCTGTGCCCCTCTATTTCCTGTTCAGGCGCTAGCCCATGTCCCGGGGGACTTAGCCTATGTCCCCCTCTCCCCGCAGTTCCCCCCAGTTAGCTACATTGGTAAGAGCGTAGGCTGCGTGACCTGCGTCTCATGCGCCTCAGTGAAAGAGAGCATGAGGATTGCGATTAGCTTCCCTATGCCGGTTTGTTATAGATTTAAATTTCGGGCTAGCAGAGACAGACAGACAGACAGACAGAGGCAGACAGACAGACAGAGACAGACATACAGAGACAGACAGACAGAGACAGACAGATAGAGAGAGACAGAAAGAGAGACAGAGAGAGATAGACAGACAGAGAGAGAGACACACACACAGAGACACAGAGAGACACAGAGAGACACAGAGAGACAGAGAGAGCTTTGTTAGTCTCACCAACAGAGCAAGACACAATAATTATAGATGCTTAGTTGGAGTCAGTCGATTGATTTATGCATGGGATTCAGATTTACATTTGGTAAAGACGCATTTCGTATATTTTGAGCCTGTTATGATTAAGACTGTCGGTTATAAATTGTCGGTTGATTTCCGTTTCGTATGGTGCTTTGTTATTCGGATCCGCCGTTCATAGTAATTATAAGAGAAGAGGATGAGTGGGGGAGAAGGAGGAGGCAATCGGAGAAGGAGGAGGCAATAGGAGAAGGATGAGGCAATAGGAGAAGGATGAGGCAATAGGAGAAGGAGGAGGCAATAGAAGTTAAGGCAATAGAAGAAGGAGGAGGCAATAGGAGAAGGATGAGGCAATAGGAGAAGGAGGAGGCAATAGAAGTTAAGGCAATAGGAGAAGAAAGAGGCAATAGGAGAAGGATGAGGCAATAGGAGAAGGAGGAGGCAATAGAAGTTAAGGCAATAGGAGAAGAAAGAGGCAATAGGAGAAGGAGGAGGCAATAGGAGAAGGAGGAGGCAATAGGAGAACGACGAGGCATTAGGAGAAGGAGGAGGAAGGAGAAAGATGCAATAGGAGAGAAGGAGGAGGCAATAGGAGAAGGAGGAGGCAATAGGATAAGGAGGAGGCAATAGGGAGGAGGAGGAGGCAATAGGAGAAGGAGGAGGCAATAGAAGTTAAGGCAATAGGAGAGGGAGGAGGCAATAGGAGGAGGAGGCAATAGAGGTTAAGGCAATAGGAGAAGGAGGAGGCAATAGGAGAAGGAGGAGGCAATAGGAGAACGAGGAGGCAATAGGAGAAGGAGGAGGCAATAGAAGTTAATGCAATAGGAGAAGGAGGATGCAATCGGAGAAGAAGGAGGCAATAGAAGTTAAGGCAATAGGAGAAGGAGGAGGCAATAGGAGAAGGAGGAGGCAATAGAAGTTAAGGCAATAGGAGAGGGAGGAGGCAATAGGAGGAGGAGGCAATAGAGGTTAAGGCAATAGGAGAAGGAGGAGGCAATAGGAGAAGGAGGAGGCAATAGGAGAAGGACGGGGCAATGGCTGTATAGAGCAGTTGTCGTCTACTGCAGCAAACAAGTTTTCTGACAGACACGACGACTGTTATACATTATACAGCCTATATTATTATATTATGCTGAAGTGTATCTGACCAGTAGTAGACTGTAGACCTACATATGACTCGATGGCTCAAAGCTGTCTATGCTTTATTGTATTTGAACACTTGTTATAGCGCCCCAACCAGATTTCCCATTCAGAGGCGCTCCCGACTACTGCGAACGCTGAATCGGAGTTTCACGCCGAAGCGCATGAGCAATTGCGAGTGAAGGACTTGCCCAGGGTCCCTACGCGGCTTTAGCACGAATAGAACTGAAGTTCTCTGCGCATGCCTGTTCCTACCATTTCTAGCCTTTCTAATATAATTATTGCTATAGCCTACATAGTTGCCTGCAAGACAGAATCAACCGGTATCCAAGATGAATGAATGTGTAATGTTTGTAATACTGATTCCTAATTATTCTGTTGTTGGAGTCTGATGATTGTGATGATGATGATGATGATGATGATGATGATGATGATGATGATGATGATGATGACGACGACGACGACGACGACGACGACGACGACGACGACGACGAAAAAAACAGACAGCGCAAGTGAACGTGTGCGTGTGTATGGGATTTCTAGGAAAATCGCATACACATAGCGCTAGCGCACTCCGATGGAAAGGACGAGTAAGAAGTAGTAGAGAAGCAAAACTCCGTCTGCCCTTCAAGTGCTTCCACTGCATAGCTCCACTTTCCCTAAGTGCAAAATGCAGCAAGCGAGTAATTTACCGCAGCTGCTGTGATTTCTGTAAAGCAGATGCTGCGCTGCAGTATAGCTGTAAACACCGGCGAATGTGTCTACGGTGCGTTTCAGATTAACTCCTGCTCCAGAATAAACACACATACATGCAGGACGATTACCTGCAGTAGGCCTACTGTTGCCTGTGTAACCTTTATTAACGTAGATAGGCCTACACATATTTTATTTGGCAACCGTATAACTATATGGACTCGACTCTGCTAATTTTTCATGAATTTATGGGGTGCAATCGTTCACCATCACTGACCGTCTCAATGAGTTCCACGTACGCCAATTTAAGGTCAACTGTCTTAATTGTAGCCTAGGGACCGTACGTGCTAGCCCGAGATTTAAATAACTGAAATAACCATCATCGGTACGTACGCGAACCGCCTTCTTATACACACAGAGGCGTACTGCTCTCTAACCATGTAGCTAACCGAGCCAGTAAGAAGCGTTATATAACGTAATTAAGACGGGAAGGATAGGCTATGCAGGAGCCTGCGCCGCCGAGTATCAGCCTCTCCGAGTTTCTTTATTTATTATAGCGACCCAGATCGATGAGGGCGGAACAGGAAACAACTGAGGAACAACAGAAGGAAACTGAGGTAGAGGAAGGATGAGCAGATCGAGGAAGTGGAGGACAGAACTTTTAAACTAAAGCAGAAGGTGAGTAAATGTTTACGACTGAACTAGTAGGGGAGACTTGGCACCCTTGATCCCTAGGCACCCTTGATCCCACAGTCATTTTGCCTTAATTACTGATGTATTAAAGAAAAGCAGTGAACCATGCATTCTATTATGTTTATTGGCTTGACCTTCTTCTTATCTTTTAGTTCCAGGTTAGAGTGAATAAAAAAAAATTATCACAAAAATTAAATTTTGAAGGTAAAAAGTAATTTTTTCAACGTCACAACGAACTCTGTAAACCAAGATTTTCAGGTAAGTACAAAATTTGTTTATTACATTTATGAAGGTAATTGATTTGTTTACTTGTTGCATCTGTTTTGAGACACTTAATTAGTGCGTGTATTAAAAATGATATTATTCAAAAAGTGGAAACTGAATGGTTTGGCACCCTTGATCCCAGCCTGTATAGGCACCCTTGATCCTGGTATGGGCACCCTTGATCCCAGGATCAAGGGTACCTACATAAAATGTTGAATATATACCACATATTAACAAGACGTTTGTTTTAATTTTATTTATGTATAATTGAGAATAATGTTTGTATTGATATATTTTATATTTTCATACTTACCATATATTTAGTTTTCATATTTATTATAAAAAGAGAAAGACAAACTGCCTAGACCACGAAGAGGTAACATTTCTGAATATGAAATGAAGGCAGTGGTGTCAACACAGTTGATAAAGAAACTGGCATTAATCGGATGACATTGAAACGCTATGTAAGAAAAACGAAAATCAACCCGGATAGTTTGTAAAGCCAATTTTGTGGCAAATCAAATTTTTACCAGTGAAGAAGAAAAGTCTTGTGACAAAGCAAATTTTTACCAGTGAAGAAGAATTTTAAGTCTTTTTCAGTCTTTTCAATCTTTTTCAGTCTTCTTCATGCTTCAAAGCTACATGATCTGTCAACAACTACCTCCTTCCCGACTACCTTATTACTATTGGCCTACACTTTCTGACTGCAGGCCTAATTAGATGAAAAAATGCATTTATATAAATATTATATATATTATATAAGTTTAGGCTGTCAAAATGTTGCGAATTGAATTGTCTTCATTAGATCTATATCCAATGTAACGTTTGCACTTTTATCATTTAAAAAATCGTTTCCAACATTTCCTTCCTGTTGCAGACAAACAGATTAATGGCGCCCATTGGGGATCAAGGGTGCACATGGGTGGGATCAAGGGTGCCAACGGGTTGGCACCCTTGATCCCTTATGGGTGCCTTGTGTTTTTTGCCTGTAGATTTTCGTAGTTCGTATTTGTGAAAACCACTTTATGCAACTTAGATAGAACAAAATAATTGCTATTAAATGGAATCTAATAAAACTTGATAGCGATTTTATATTTTTTTAAAATTTGAATAATTAAAAAAAAGGATCAAGGGTGCCAAGTCTCCCCCTAGCTATTAAGGCGCTCTGCGTGCGGTGAATTTTACCGAAACATGTTACATAGAGTTTACTTGTTGGGTTTTCCTTTCTCTAAAAATATCAGCAAAAATCTCAAGATATCAACACACTAATCATACATACCCTGCATCCACTATTAGGCATATACATATTATTATACTGTATTGTATTAATTTTTTGTAAAGCGCCTCTAGTAAGGCGATTAGGTGAACCGTTCAGAAGCTCTCCCAGCGCACAGGGCCCCGTGAGAAGAAGCATGTTTTGAGAAAAGCGAAGGAATAAGCGAGATTGCTAGATAGAATAATTGTAGCCCACAGCTAACAGAAGGAGAGAGCGCATTCCAAAGAGAGCGACAAATTGAAGCAAAGGATAGAGACTGTCATAGCAGTTCTAGTACGGAAAACCAGAAGGTCAAGTCAAGGGCCTACTGGAGGAGCGAAGTGGACGGTGGGAGGAAGCTTAATGAGGTCGAAGTATTTTGGTCAGTCAGATATTTCGGAGAACGACCTAGCTGAGCCTTGAAGATCAAAGTGAGAATTTTAAATTGTATGCGTGCATGGAAAGGGAGCCAATGAAGTTAATCAAACATAAAGGTAGAGATTCGAGAGTACCGGGAAGACCGGTACGTGTCACGAAATAGAGTATCCCCATAAATGGGCATCCCCTTAGCGAAATGGAGTATCCGGTTTAGTTTGCATTTTTGACGGTTTCTAAGTGTATTCAGTCGTACTGTTTGGATTTATAGTACACATAAAAATTTGTAAGTTGTGTATCTTTAGTTTGTATGTCGACCTGAAATTAATTTAGGCCTACTTCGTTTTTGGTGATTTTGACTGGATTTTCGTCTTGGCTATCGTGATGCGTATGACGATATGGAGATAGAGTTGTTAGTCCTTCGGGATACTCTACACCGGTTTATTCTATCCAGGGGCATGCTTCAGGGGGATAGAATATCACGGGACACCGGCCATAATTAAGTCTAGCAGCTGTGCTGAGCACCGACTGAAGAGGAGAGTGACGAACCATAGGAAGACCAATGAGAAGGGAATTGCAGTAGTCAATTCGAGAACATTATCAATCAATCAATCAATCAAACAAACTTTATTGTAACCATCAATCAAGTTATTTTACAGAAGTAGATTCAGTTTATCAAGATGGTAACAAGGAAGGCCCTTAAGGGATGAAAATCCAGCTAGCAGGGACACCTATTTGCTAAAGCTGGGCTTAACAAAGTGGCAGGACGGTTAACAGCTTGAGTTACAAAGTTCATCAAGTAGCGCAATTATTAATCTAGCATCGAACCATTATGATAAAAGAAACAAGCAGAAATGGGCGACTTAACTAACAAAATAAAACAAACAGAAAAAGGGCGACTTAACTAACAAAATAACAGTACGTAATGAGGCTAGTTATTAGTGATGTCGTCTATCAAATAAGCACGAAATAATTTCTTAAACCTTTGATGATTGGGCACCTGTTGAATGGAAAGAGTCCGACAGAGGAATGCTGCTCCAAACGCTCGGACCAGTAATTTTTAAGGAAAATCTGAGTGAGTTGGAGTGGGCATATATAGCACGATAGAGTTTAGAGCTCCTAGTAAGATGGGAATGTAGCCTATATCAGCTCCTTGCTGAAAGTATCCTGTAAAATTCGGAGGTAAAAGGTTATGGGCGAAGCGGTACATAAAAATGCCTGTCTGGAAGGTCTTTATTTTTATAAAAGCATGTACTAAGGTAATGAGGATAGATGAGGAGACACATCGACGAATGACCTTGAGACGCCTTAAATAAAATAAGAGAATCATGTGAGATTAGAGATGTGCTCCGTAAAGTTAAGTGAGCTTATCAAATATCAAGCTTAACACCTAGATCCCTTAGGATCACTTGGCCATCACTTGCAGTGATGGCCAAAAGTGAACTAAAAAGTTGAAAACTTTTAGTTAAACTTAAATTTGTTAGTTAAGGATAAAGTTTAACCGGAGAAAAACAGTTTGGTTAAAACCAAAGTTTAACTAATATTGCTTAGTTATTAATTGAAAAGTTTAACTAACCGAATCAGCAACTACGCAACTACGGTAGGCTACATATGTATCTCCCGCACTGATTGTCTTGAGTAACTGATTTTATTTTTCGAGTCAAGTGAATTGCATTGCATTGCATGATGCATCATCGTTTGCATTAGCAGTTATCTTCATTATTATTTTCTGGTAGAACTGTAATGTAAGTCTAGTAAACATTATATAGTTTAAAAGTGAAATTGGCATTGACGCCGTGCATTATTACAGTTCACTTAACCTCTGTTATTGTGAAAATATTTTTAAAAAGTTTGTTAAAAGTTGGGAAAAGTTTAGCTAACTATTTTCAGTTTAGTTACAAAATCAGTTGCCAACTTAGGTTAAACTGTTTTATTTTAGTTGAAAAATAGTTGAAGTTTAACTAACAAAATTAGTTTAGTGCCCTTAACTGTACACTTGACGAGAAAGAGAAGAGTGGGAACTTTTCAGAGAGGAGAACGAAATCACGCTTCTGAAACTGCTGAAGGGTACTAAACCAGATAAATTGAGTTTTAGCAGCATAAAGGTAGGGGCGATTAGACCACATCCAGGAGTGGAGACGATTAGAGAGATTGAATACTACGGAATAAAAGCAACCGGGATGATGGAGGACCATAGACAAATGCCTGTACATCACTGTACAGCAAAGCGATGACCAGCAGCACCACATATCGGGAAAGCGAGATGTCAGCCATGTATAGAATAAATAGGAGAGAGTCGAGAACAAAGCCTTGAGGAACACCCAGTTTAACGTGGACCCATTGGGTTCTGGAGTCCCGGTAATGATCATCTGCATGGGTTCGTTCAGATAGGTATGACCGGAACCAACAAAGGGGATCGAGGCCCTTGAGCCCATACGAGGTCTCAATTAAGACGCTGGAGAAGAATATCGTGATCGATATATCTGATCGTAGAGAGCCAGAGGAGTGAGTTCAGACCCATCAACTGCAGAATAACTTAGATTTCAGAGAGTATGGAACGGAAGGCACTCTCGATCCGTGGAATGGTGAGCCATAAAACCAGACTAGTGAGCAGGAAGGAGACTAGATTGCTCAAGAAAAGGGAGAAACTGTAGAGCGAGACAAGACGTTCTAGAGTCTTAGACAGGAAAGATAGATTTGACAATGGCCGATAATAAAGGCAAAGGTTGTTGTCAAGGTTAGGCTTCTTGAGCGAGGGAAAGACAAGGACCCGTTTCTGTGAGGGATGGATGCAACCTTCAGAGAGGGACCTGTTAAACAGACATACAAAGAAAGGGGCAAAATCATCAAAAATTTCATTAATAATATAAGGGGTAAACTTAATGGATCTAGTTCGCATGATTTTTAGTTAACAGATGAGAAAACTAAACGAAGGTCCGACTCTTTGAAACCTTCGAAGACACTTGACGACTTGACGTTGAGGTAAACGTTGGAGGAGGAGCGTCAGTACGTCTACTCAGAATCAGTCCTATATGATTTTACTCAATATCTAGTATATCTAGTATATATCAATCAATCAATCAATCAATCAATCAATCAAGTTGTTTTATTGCAACCAAAACAAAACATTACAATTATGCCAGAGAATGTACATTAACAAAAATGCATTGGCGACAAAGGGAGGCCCAAAAGGGATGGAGATCCCGCTAAGGAGGGTCACCCAGATAGCAAATTACAAACAAAAAATTCCAAGTTAGCCAAAAAACAGAAACTGAACCAGAAGGTGACTAGAGACAACAAGAGTTGAATTATCCAGAAACAAGTGATAACACGATCTTAACTATAAACTTAACTAAATCCTTAAATAAACGCGGTAATATGCACTTCTAGTGATGGTTTGGCCGTTTAAATTGAGGAAAGAAGAAATGCACGTAACCTTTTTTTGAAAACCTGCAGAGTATTGGAGGAACGGATTTCTATTGGTAAAGCGTTCCATACTATAGTGCCGTATGATTTAATAGTAAACCGTCGAGTGTTTGAATGAGCTTTGACAGGACGATATGCTGCTAAATTCCTAGTAAAGTGCGTGTGAATGTCGGAGGCATGTGGGAGGAAATCCTTAAATGCAGGTGGGAGGAGGCCATGCTCAAGGCGAAAAAAGAATTCACCAATTTGAAGATCTTTTATCTGGTGTATTTTCAAGAGTTTGAGCTCGCTAAAGGATGGGCCAGTGTGCTCCCATTTTCGAATACCCGCAATTATACGAACAGCCCTCTTCTGTAACAGAACTAGTTTATGCAGCCTTGATTCGTAAGTCGATGCCCAAATCAAGTTGCAGTAAATGAGGTAGGGGTAGATGAGGGTATAGTATAAGTTTATTCTAATTTCCTTTGGTAGTTTATATGCGATACGGGTTAGAATACCTACATTCTTTGCGATTTTGACGGCAATTTGATTAATATGCACCTTCCAGGTCATGTGCTGATCTATATGTACACCTAAAAACTTCGTTGACTCAACTTGAGTGATAGGAGTACCATTAATAAACAAAGATAAATCACCGCTGGGGTTAATTTTCCTGTGGGATTTAAATAAAATAAAGTTAGTTTTATCTAAATTAAGCGTGAGTTTTTTTGCTTGGAACCAGGCAGCTATACTAGAAAGCTCAAGATTAACAGTTTCAATCAGCGTCTGCCAGGAACCATTGGAATAAAAAACGTTGGTATCGTCAGCAAATAATATGAAAAACAAAGTTGGGGAGACACTGGCCAAGTCGTTAATATAGAGCAGGAATAGGAGTGGCCCAAGATTGGAGCCTTGCGGAACTCCATATCTGATCAATCCCAGCTCGGAGAGGGTACCATTACAGAGGACTCTCTGTGCACGGTTCTCAAAGTAGCTGGCGAACCATTTAAGCTGTGTCCCCCTAATCCCATAGTTTTCTAGTTTTTTTAGCAGTATATTATGATTGACCGTATCAAACGCTTTAGCGAGATCGAAAAACACCCCTACTGAGTATTCGTTATTTTCGATGGCGTTAGAAATCATGTCCTGCATATTCAGCAAGGCCATGTAGGGGGAGTGACCTGGTTGGAATCCATGCTGAGATTGGTAGATAATATTCGAGTTTTTACAAAGCCATAAAGGCGGTTGTACATTAGCTTTTCATAAAACTTAGAGAAGTAAGGGAGGACAGAAATAGGTCTATAATTGGTTACATTATCCTTTTCGCCTTTTTTAAGTATTGGCACTACTTTAGCTATTTTTATGGCTTGTGGAACAATTCCAGTAGTAAAAGAGCAATTTATTATTTCCGCCAGGGGTTTAGCAACCAGGTGGAGATTGGGTGACGCTATGCACGGGTCGATGTCATCAATCCCTTTGCTATGTGTCAAACGTATATTACGACTAATATCCATTATTTCCTCTGGGGATACCGATAAGAGGCCCATAGAATTCTGCAGAGGGGCTTGTAGATAGCTGGAGTATGGAAGAGGTGGATCTGATATTTTTTCTGCCAGCGATTGAGCAATGTTAGTGAAATAACTATTAAAGCCATTTGCCATTTCTTGCGCATCCTTCACGTTCTTCCCATTAATATTTAGTGACTCAATTTGCGCCTCTCTATTCTCCAATTGCATTATTGAGCGAATGAGCTTCCAAGTTCTTCTTAGATCATCTTTATATTTGCAGAACTCGGCTGCATAATAACTTTTCTCAGCTTTGATTCTAATAGTCTTAAATTTATTCCTGTATTCAGTAAACTTATTTTTATTAACAATATTGGGATTTTTTAGGTATTTTAAGTGCAAGGAAGCTTTCTTTTTGCTGGACTTAAGAAGCCCCGCAGTCATCCAAGGTTGTTTAAACTTGGGGACGTTACTGTTACATGTTTTCGAAGCTATATAATATTATATATATATATATATATATATATATAGCCAATTTATAGTTAATTCACGTGCACCCAGGCACCTAGCCGATCTCCAAAGAATATTAAGTCTTACTCGTCGTTCAGTTAAAACCAACAAATTAAATCTCTCTCTCTCTTTCTCTCTCTCTCTTTCTCTGTCTCTCTCTGTCTCTCTGTGTCTCTCTCTGTGTCTCTCTCTGTCTCTGTCTCTGTCTCTGTCTGTCTGTCTGTCTGTCTCTGTCTCTGTCTCTGTCTCTGTCTCTGTCTCTGTCTCTGTCTCTGTCTCTGTCTGTCTCTCTGTCTGTCTGTCTGTCTGTCTCTCTCTTTCTCTCTCTCTCTCTCTCTCTCTCTCTCTATCTATCTATCTATCTATCTATCTATCGATCTATCTATCTATCTATCTATCTATCTATCTATCTATCTATCTATCTATCTATCTATCTATGTGTGTGTCTCTCTCTGTCTATCTCTGTCTCTCTCTATCTCTCTCACTGTCACTCTCTGTCTCTCTCTGTGTCTATCTGTCTGTCTGTCTGTCTCTCTCTCGCCTTATTCTGAGTATGCTACGAGTGTTCATTATGATAATTTACAAATATCATCAGTTAGTCGGTGAGGGGCATAGAAGAATCCAATGGAGTGGTTACTGAATCACAGGAAACGAAAGCACGAGCAATTATTACGATGCTGCGCTGTACATTGTTTGTAGGGCGTCTGCTGTTACGTTACGATGCAACAGGAGTAACAGCAGGAACAACAACAACAACAGAGGCAGCAACTGCAACACGTGAGGCAGAAGCAGCAGCCGTTGCTTCTGGATGCAGTTTCCCACAGTGGAGTCAGTGACGTTCGAGCGATGGTAATTGAAAACCCGATTTCTTCCTAAGGCGATTCTATCAACATTGATCCATTGACGAATGTGCCGTCGTGCATAACTGTCGCCAGTGGCATCATCATCAGCAGCAGCAGCCTCTGCTTCATCTATTTTTTAAACAGACGGTCAGATGGCATCAAACGCCAACATCACGACGTCCCTGCACAATAAATCCACGGCACATCCCATCACTATCGTCACCTCGACCTCTGCCACAGACAACGCTGCGGCTCAGGCAGTACCTTCTCCCATTATTCAAACACAGAATGGAGTGGAAAGAAATGTTTCACCTGCACATCCTATACAAAGCGAAGAAACTGATCCAGTCGACGACAGTGTGGGGCAATATCAAGCTAAAGCTAAACTCCCTTCAGCTGTAATGATCAACCAATCGACAGCAGTTCAACCGAAAACTCTTTCGATTCAGAGCCTGGCGACAGTTGGAATGCAAAAAGCATCACCAACTAAAAGAACTTCTTGGAAGATGGAGAGTTATCAGACATCGTCTGTGAATGAAAGTGGATTGACTGAAATTAACGATGGAATCAACGTTGCCAAGACGACGAGCCGAGCAGAGACAGCTGCAGCCAAAGCAACGAACGAATCAAAAGAGACGTTCTCGTCACGTGACTTGACAAGTGACGAAGACGTTGACGTAGAATATGAAGTAAACCAATACGTCATAGAAGAAATCGACAGCAGAGCCACTGTCGTCATAAACCATCCACCAACTGTTAGAGATCTGTTGGGAAAAGTCACCAGTAATCCAATAGTGCTCGGCTTGGTTTTTCTAATTCTTGGAATTACGCTTTTGTGCATCCTAGCAGAAAGAGAAATACCTCTAGTCTGGACACTGTTTGCAATTTCAATTGCGTCACTTCTAGTTTTCGGTGGAATGAAGATGTGAACAGTTTTCGCATTAATGCTTTCAAGCATGGTAATAATGCCTGCACGATTCGCAGTCATTCTAACTTCTAAACTATAACGAGTTTCATTTAGCCCTCAATTGAAAGCCTAATTATTATGAATGAATATGAATAAATGTGTTGCCTTGCATGAAAAACCTTCACAATGTTCAGAAAATACAAACTTGGTCTGATACTGCACTGTATTGGCCTGAAATTTATGAAATAGGTGAAAACGGCATGTTTGTATCACAAGTAATAAAAGTTGCATGTTTTTAAGGGAGTAGGATAGGCCCATGGGCGTCCGCAGGGGGGCGCAAGGGGGCGCATGTGCGTCCCACTGGATTTTGCGCATATTTGCAGAGACATTTTGATTATTTGTATATTATTATTATTACAACACGATTTTCAACGTGATTGTCGGAAAACACTAAATTCATTAGGTAGTTATTTAAAATTAACACAGAAAGTGTAAGATTAATTAGTAAGCTAGTAATGTACCGTTCGTTAAACACGGCACGCTCTACAAGTTGGACCTATATCTTTGCTTGGTAATATGGAAATTCATATTGTCAACCCCGAGACGGTGAATTGCCTTCAGTATCGGCTAATTGGTATCGTATTCCTTGTGTTGTGTTTAGCCGATAGCTTGCGAGATAACAGGTCCGGCTGGTGAAGCGCGAAGTCAGGACGTTGTATATATGTGTATGATATATGTACCCTTTTATATATAAATATATATTAACATATATAATTGACACTGGCTGGAGCGACTAAGTAATCAGCTTCTTATCTTAGAAAGTAATATGCCACTAACACGTTTTGCCAGACTTTTAAGCATACCCCACTAGCTTCGGAACCAGTCCCAAGCCTGGATGAAAGAGCCTCAAGAGGAATGCGAATCTATTGATCTTTGTTGTCGCACGGGTCATTAAACTAAATAATATAATTTCTACTACTACGCTGTGAGTCAGTTGGGCAGAATTACATGTAGGAACGAAGAAGTCGAACACTTCTGAGTAGGACAATTTCGTAGGAACTGTGAAGGTCGACTGCATTGAGGGTAGAAAAAGCTGAGTAGGAACGAAACAGAAATTTCAGACAACAAAGACGGATTCATAGATCAAGTGATAGGCTAAATCAGTTTGGACAAGAACCCAGACGATTGCAATTGTTATTTCAAGAATAAGGTTAGATTTCAGTCATCTAAAATTTAATTATCACAATAGTTTTGACAATGAATGTCTATGAATTTTTCCTCATGTTGGGATCCGCGCCAGAGTAGGCCTATATATATATCGAGAGGTAGCCAGTGCCGAGGGAGCGAGTGTCGAAGGTGGAGTGATCGGTTGCTTTCGACACCCTAAGTATGTACTCCCTGCGACAACTATTTAAACGTTTGCGCCCCCTAGAAAAATTCCTGCGGACGCCCATGGATAGGCCTATAGGCCTGGGTCTCTTCTTTTGAGAAATCGCGAGGGAAATCTTTTCAATAACTAGGCTATTACCCGATCTAGTAAGTTGTTCTGTCTATAGGCCTAGCAGAGTTAATTTAAACGTATTACTACGTTTCTGAGGCTGCCATCAAAATAATCATAATAAAAACAGGCTAAGACAATATTTGCGCGACATTACTTCATTAGTCATTAGCGTAGACCCCCACCCCCTACTCGCTCATCGTCATATCTTTCTCTATATATATCGGCCGCCAGTCTCATCCTGTCCGAAATTCTGCAACCGCTCCTTATAGTCTGTGCTGCAACAACTCGAGATCTTTGGAACCGACTCCCAACAGCTTTCTCCTATCTCGCCTCTTAATTGCACCTCTCCTGCGTTTGCACGCTCCTCTGCTCATGGACGTCCGCAGCCGGCAGCAAGGAGGAGCATTATTTTGCTCTTTCTGGATTTTGCGCATAGCCTATATTACAAAGATAAAATCTGCTGATTATCATGATTATTACGACACGATTTTCAATGCGAAAAACACTTAATTATTTAGGTAGGCCTAAGTCCTGACCATTAGGGCCTACTTAGGCCTAGTTTTAAAGTTGTCACGGAAGCGAACGCCGAGGGTGACGCGATCGATTGCTTTCGACACCCTCGTTAGTCCCCGTGCCAACAATTAAAAACTTTGCTCCCCTACAAAAATTCCTGCGGACGCCCATGGATGCCTCTGCTACTTTTACTCACGATTGAAACCCGAACTCTTCAAGCTGTCATATCCTGATTCGACTCCATTGCCAACACACTACCACCATCGTCACCTGTCTCATTCGGCTTGATCTCCCCGGATTTTGAAAGAAGCCTGGTTATAGGCTTATAGCGCGCTGGTGAATTAGCAGGTCTCTCTGACGTGGATTTTGTGGGCATTGAGAAATGTTCGATGATTCACATTACATTACATACATATTGCATTAAATTACAATGCCTAATCGACACTGTTACATATAGTCGATCGAGTTGAGTGTATACGATCGACTTGGCGATCGACCGACGATCGACTCGATCGACTCGATCGACTTCGTCTGTAGGCTATAGTCTCTTGGCCAAAATTGCTGACGTCTGTTGCATTCTTCTATTCCAGTAGGCCTACATAAATTACTCATGAAGTTCAATTGCACACTCTTCTTCAAACTGTCAAACTGTATTATTGAACAGGTAGGCCCCTATGTAACATTTTAGGTATTATAGTGATATCGTGTGCAGACACGTAGCGAGACTTAAATTCAAGAGGAGGCAACTTAACAGACCATTGGCAAAATCCTGGTCATTGGGGTCATTAGTCAATCGAAGTTCAGTATATAAAAAGCAAGAGGAGGCAACTGCTTCCTCGTGCCTCAATGTAGCTACGCCTAGGCCTATAGGCCTACATGCCTATGACGTGGAAGTACTTCATTTAAATTTTAAGCTATAGACTAATTCTGTATGTTTTAGATAGAGTCCATGTGTAGGCTATTCTAGTACAGTTGTTTATTAACCTGAGATACTTAATTGAGGCAAACAAATCATTTAGCTCCAATCAAAAGCGCAGCAATTTGTGGTTCGGTGTGATAACATTTTGAGAGTAGGTCGTTTCTTCAGTTTTTGGCAATTCAAGACATAGCCTACGGAGTAGGCCTATGCATGCTGACCCCTTTCTGGTCGCTCGGCCTCACCTTCTGTTGGAACTTGGAACAACCTAGAGCCCCACTGTTTCAGCGTGCTTATACTATTGAACTGCCTTTCTTATTACAGTAGTAGGATATTAATTGGTCCTTAGGCTAATAATTGGAATTATAAGGGCGTATATATGTTTTGGACTGGATTCGTTAGATATTAATAATAATAATATCTTTTCTTTAATCAAGCGCCTGACAAACGCACTGCGCTGTACATTTACATGTTATGACAATTAAACAATTCACAAGGACACAATTAAATGACAGAAGACATAAATCTTAACTACTAACAGAACAGACAGCCTGCAATACACAGCGCCAATAGCAGCCTACAAAGCATGTCCGTCCTACGGGATCGAACTCGGTAGGCTACCTCTCGCTCTCGCGGGTGATGATGATGATGATGATATATATATATATATATATATATATATATATATATATATATATATATATATATATATATATATATATATTCGTTTAATGCAAATCAGGTTGACAAGCCGCAACCGGTTACATTCAAGGTAAAGTGAAATGAGATTAGTAATTTAAAATTCTTTAGGTTGTTTGTTCAGGGGTTATTTTTTTAGCAAGCTCCTATAGAGAACCCTATAGGTATGTAGGCCTAGTTCTTATCATCCTTATAACTGGTAATACAAAATCGTGAGTTCTAGGGCGAAGGCTGTAACAACGCTTGATGACAGGCGGAAACAAGCTCCGCAGGACGTGGGATGTATGACTGATGAGTGCTGACCGTCAGCTGCAGTCTGTCCTCAGCTTCGCATACCATATCCGAGACGTCATCAGGCGCGTTGCCACGGAGATAGCCCATTCGTCGCGATCTTTCTAGGAATCGGTCCAGCCTATTTCTATCCTCAGCTTTGGTGAAGCCCCACCAAGCTGGCGCCGCATAAAGCAGACGGGACACGGTTGTTGCCTTTGCCACGTCATGCAGCGCGGTTGTAGGAAGGCCGTGGGACCTCAGGACGCGAAGGGCATACAGAGAGCGCGAGCAGACCCGCAATATTCCAGCAATGTGTATGGATGCGCCAAGGTCTTCTCGTATGGTCACTCCCAGGATCTTAATTCATGGTGGCAACGCGCTCTACCCCGGCGACGGTTGGTGTGGCAGTTCGGTGTTGCTGCGCCGGCGAATCAACATCTCTCGGGATTTGGATGCGTTTAGGCATAAGTTGTTGATGATGGTGATGATGATGTGATGATGATGGTGGTGATGATGATGATGATGATGATGATGATGATGATGATGATGATGATGATGATGATGATGATGATGATGATGAGCCTTTGTTACCTGTGTTCTCGCACAGGGGCGTCCATCCTATGGGGGAATGAAGCAGAGATCTTCATAGTAGCCTTTTCAGGGGGGGAAAGAATTTTTTTCACTACTCATTTTTTGAATTTCAGAAATTAATAGATGTGCTTTTGATTTTCGAAAATGCTTTTCTTTGTTTAATTTAATATTAAAATCATTGTGCTGTTCTCCGACCGAGCTGACGATTAGTCTTCAATTTCATTATTTTGGCCTATCGTTATATAGTCTTTGGTAGTACGATGACGTCACACTGTGTATGAGACTTGAGTTATAATTATACGGTGCTATGAATTTGCAATTTGATTTTACTAGACAAGTAATCATTGTAATCATGCCCAGAGACAATGTTTTACTAAAGTATAAATGTTGCGAGCCGTTGTGCGGCATGCTTATCCGTAGTGACAAATGGCGCATACATTGTACTACACACCACAAGTGGAAGACTACAAGGTATGTATAACTTTGAACATTGTAAAGTCTGTTACCGCCGACAGAGTAGCAGTGGCGCAACAACCATATAAAGAGGGTGAACAAACAAAGTCCAGAGGCCCCGAAGTCCCAAGGGCCCAAGTTTTTTAACTAAAGAAATTAATGTCCTTTTTTCAATTTTTATAGTTCAGACTGCAGAGTCGAGCTATAGCCTGTATATGACGGATGCTTCATGATACATGATTATATCATACACAGGTCCACAGACATATAGGTCACCGGATTATGATGTGTCGGATTATGTGACTCACACTATTGAAGCAAACACTCAGTTGTATAAAAAAGACACGTTAACCTGGGTGCGCGCCAATAGACCCAGCCTGTGCTAGGCATGATTCTCTCTTTCACGTTTACAACCACTGCATTCCCCAAACGGTAGATAACTCATCTCGAGCGCTAAGAAATATGCCTGAAATAATATCTGCCTTGTTCTCACTCACTCTCTGTCTGTCTGTCTGCCTGTCTCTCTGTCTCTGTCGGCTGTCGCAATGTCTCTGTCGCAATTCAGTGTCCCTCTGCAAGCCATGTGGCCTGTACATACCATAAGCCTACATAACTCCAGTCTCCAGTCTTCATGTTACTCGACGTTATATATAAGTAGTAGGGTGCCACTCAAAAATATTTTTTTTATTTTTCATCTTCCCACCCACCAAATGTGTTCCTAATGTTAAAATAGATATGCTCACAAAATTTGGATGCATTCTAATAATATTTACTGGTAGCTCAACACTGATGAAGTTTTACAGTATGTGACATTTTTCCGATATTGCCGTACAATGTCAATTTCAACACCAGAAGTCAGAAGACTCGGAATCTTGTCAAAATGCTCGCAAAGTTTCACACAAGCAATGACAGAAAATGTCAGAAATGTTAATCATTTGTCTCTGCGGATGCTGATGTTGCTGCTGCTGCACTAGCTGTAGTAAATGTGAACTTGTTTGGATTTAGAAAGTCATGTCAGTGTTTCTCTATGACTTGCAGCAGGAACTGTTTCTGTCCCTCCTGATTTGTTAGGACTCCATTGAAACTCTGGATCAAAGCTCTGTTTCATTGACAACTTTCAGACTTCTCACTTTCTGTTGGGCAACAATGTAGTCGTTGTCACTGTCCCATGTATCTAGATTGTAGGCTAGGAAATGTTGTGGTATATCCAATGCTGTGAAAAGTTACCTGTTGTGTTACCACACAAAGTCAGACAGCAGCTGCTGCTTCTGATGAAGTGTTGTAGTGAAGGCAATGCATTGAGGATAATCTGTTGTAACAGTGTTGTTTTGACGTCTATCGCTGCAACCATGACAGACTTCACCTCTGCAGAAACTTCAGAGTCAAAGAAGGCAAGACCGACCAGAATTTCACTCACATGCCATAAGTGACCAGTGACTTTATGACAGCTTTAGCAACAGCATCGTGTGTCTTCTTGTAGCTGTCTAACTCACAGAGTAACTGAAGATCATTCCTTGGAGCAGACAAAGCACATGCACATGTAAGCCAGACCTTCAGATAGACCTTCTGTACGAATGTGTCGAAGTGACCGAAAGCTGACAGTTCACGTGCAGTCAGACGGAATTGGGAGCGAAAAAGGAAAATTTTCAAACTGTATATCAGCTACAACATCCACCTAGCGGAGTGGAAGGGTCAGGGTGACTATGAACACTCACACTGCCTGACTCGGACGCTGCTCCGAGAAATAGTTGCAGAAGCTCTCGGTAATCGTCCCTTAACTGAAACTCTGTAAGGTCCTGAGCACTGAATGAACTGTATGAGGTCATCCCGAAATGGAGTTAGAGCCGATGCGATGGAATCTACCTTCAAAATACGTGTGTAGTCTGATCGGTCAATTGAGCCCCACTACTCACCAAATCTCTGAAACAACTGGATGTTTGGTCCACTAATTATTGTTCCTCTCAATGTATCAAACACTTTGACTACCATTAGTTCCATGAAGTGATGCCTGCTAGCTAAGCTGACCAGATCATTGCCCAACTTTTCTTCCAAAAGTACACTGGCACCGGCATGAACTTCTGAGTTACTGGCTGTTGCTAATATTCCCAATCAAAGCCAAACCCCTATCATCACTCACTCATGAACTAAATAGCAAATGAATAATCAAAGTTACATTATAATGAGTCACCCGTGGTTCTCAGTGAAGACTAGAGTGATGCACAATTTAAGTAATAACTATGCTGCACTACAAGCACAGGCACACATTAACAGTACTATGATTGATTATATTTATTCCAAATAATAACGAAATCAGTATGCAGCTCAATAATGAGTATATAGCAGAAAAGAATATCAACAAGAACACTGTCACTGGTAAACTGGAACATTACAACAATACTGAGTTACTCACTCATGATTTAATTTACTCTGGTGGAGAAAACTTTGAATAAAAAAATACATTTAATAGCAACAAACGTGCATACCATAATATTAAAAATATGAGCACATTGAGCTACCAGTAAATATTAATATTTCTCAATGAAACTTAGCACACTTACTATGCATTATAAAGAGAACAAAATGAGGGGGTGGGACCTTGAAAATTCTGAAGTCAATTTTTTTACATTACGTTGAGTGGCACCCTAATAAGTAGCCTAGTCCTTCATGTTCACAATACAGTCATTCGTTTACTTTTAAATATAATACCTAAAGACCTAAACGAAAATTATCAAAACAGCGAAGACCATGATAGGAATGTACAGTTCTGGCAGTTAGAAAAGAGCAGAGAAAAAGTCAAGAGATGGAGGCTGCTTTTGTCAGTAGGCCTACACCTACCATCAATTCTTTAAGATGCAAATCTCAAGTCCCGATTCTTCCTGTAGCTGCAGCTGTTACGGATGTAGCTAGTCTACGCACTCTGCTGCTTTGAAGAAGCACCTATTGTAATTTTAGTACTTATGTTATAATACTGTCTGGCCGTTCTGGCCGTACGCCTCTGTCTGTGTAATGCATAATGTTGCTTGATTAATGACTTAAACGTTAAAGAATTCAGCCTTAAAATTATACTTCAAATTTCGATAATAAAGATTTTCTCTTTTGTCGACAGTCGACCAGTCGTCTGGGGCTGTCGTCGTGGGGGGCATTCTGATAAAAAGAGGGGGAATGCTTCATAGGCGTAAGGGGGATGGACGCCCCTGTTCTCGCAACAGGATACCGTATGGTCAGCTCATTCATAATAGCTGAATTCGCTAGAGGGTGCAAGTAGGCTACGTTCGAAATCCGAATAAAAAAACTTTCTCCTTGGACAGAGTTTTGAACACCGATCTTTTGATCCTGCAAGTGCAACCTAACCTCACTTGACTACGTCTACCCAACACGACAGGAAATTATTGCTAAATGTCCCCATGACTGAAAATCCTTTAAAATTCTTGACTTTCGTCGGTCAGCGGCCAATCCTTGTTAACTACAACAAAGTTTGGCTGTGCTATTAATAGCAGTCTATAAATAGGAAATTGCGTATTATGATTTTTAGCAACTACAGCTGTAGAAAGAATCTCTCAACATTAATGTTTAAGAGTTTCTTTTCGCAACAGCTACCTAAAAGGTGTTTTGGGTTTTGCTGACGGTAGAGTAAATTCCATCCTCGCAACACTGCACTATTTCTAGTCCGCGTCGTATTGTATTGCATGCACTTTTTAACGTGAAGTGATAGGCCTAGGTAGTTGATTACAGCTATTGTTTATGTCTGATTTTGTGTGGACAACGTAGTAACAGTATTTTCGAGGTCTTGCAAAATTAACGCAATTTTTCAAAATTAAGAAGGTAAAATTTTAGCGTATTTAATTCATGATGCTTCCGGCCGAGTATCTTAGTCAGTGTTATTTCTATTAACTGTAACTGAAATAGAAAAATAACTGAAAAATGTTGGTCAGTTAACTGTAACTGTAACTGAAACTGAAAAATACTGAATAACTGAAACTGTAATAGTAACTGAAAAACGAAAACTGTATAACTGAAAACTAACAAAAGTTAACTGAAAAATAAAACATGAGTGTTTTTCTTACTTACTTTTGAATGGTAATCCTACTCTAGTCTACGGTCAGTTTTCTATACTCATTTCACTTCTAGTTTCTTTTCAGTTTTCTATGCTTGTTTCACTTCTGGTTCCTTTCAGTCTTCTATGCTAGTCACTTCTGGTTACTTTTCAGTTTTCTATATTCGTTTCACTTCCGGTTCCTTTTCCTTTCGTTATGTTGTCGTTGTCGTTAAACCGTAAATTCGCAAAACAATCCACAACTACGAGAATAATGTTTAAGCCAAGTAGTGGTCGAAAAGTAGAAAGTGGCGTGTGGGAACATTTTGTTTATGAAGCCGCAGATGACAAAAGTCGATGTTGTGTTCGCACTGTTGCTTTCAAGGATGCTGAAAACAACGAGTGTGGCACACTAATTATCTGAACAGAGTAAGTGTTAATCTGGAACGTCGTGTTTTCTTTAAAGTAAACCGACAATACGTTGATTTGCTGTGTAAATATTTCTGGTAACTGTTCAGAATACTTGTGGTCAGTATGTCATTAGTCATGACTTGTGAAAAAATAACTGATGCTATAACTGAAAAATAAAGAGAAATAACTTAAACTGTAACTGAAAAATAAAAAAAATAACTTTTAACTGAAAAATCTGATTTCAGTTAACTGTAACTATAACTTTAACTGAAAAATCATAAATTAGATAACTTTAACTGTAACTGTAACTGAAAAACCATAACTGAAATAACACTGATCTTAGTGCATTTTATTATTTCTCCTATGTGTCTGCGTAAATGGAAGCTGGATTGATAAAAAAATAAATGTTTGCCGAAATGGAAGTTGGATTGATGAAATTAGTTATTTGCTCAAATAGAAGCTTGATTGATGAAAAAGGTGTAGTTTAGCGTCGTAAATGACTCGCCATTGCATGGGTTTCAGCATTGGTCGAATACAAGTTGCAGTGACGAAAAGAATTCTTGCTAAATAGAAGTTGGATTGATGACAATAATTTTAGGCTAAATAGAAATGGAATTGATGAAGAGAATCTTGCTTAAATAGAAGCTTGATTCATTACAGTTATCATGAAAATCATTGACATAATAAAATAATATGCTAAAATACACCTACCTCCACTATCAATAAAATACGTTAAAATGCACTTTTACCAATAAAAAAATAAAGCAAAATTGTTTTAGTTACGCATAAGCTATGTATGTATCACTGTGTGTAACACAATTTTGCTTTAGCATTCTAAACTATTCGCCCATTGTAATTCTTGCTTAAATGAAGTTGGTTTGATGAGATTTTTTGCCCTAAATTGAAGTTCAATTGATGAAAATAATTCTTGCTTAAATAGAAGTTGGATTGATGAAACATTTTTGGGTTAAGCCGTAGTTTACATTGTCAGATTATTTTATAAATTGTCACTTTAAAATGGAAGCTGGATTGATGAAAATAATTTCTTTTCTAAATGGAAGTTGGATTGATTTAACTACACTGTGTCCTGAAAAAAGGGACCCCTTATGGTAATATGAATAAAAACTAGTAAATGTTCATCGATTTTTAAAATTTCAAGACCATTTTAATCCTGACATAATTATCAACAAATTTGTAATTTATGAATGGCCCAGTTAAAAAATTAAGTCATAATGACGTCTTGAAATAGCAAATTGTAAAAACAACACGGTTAGAAAAGGGCGTTCAGCCATGAAGACAAAATTGTTATAAAAGTTTTACGGAAAAACAAACATTACGGAGCAAAAAAGTTCATTAGAAAATTTTCGGACAAGTGTTGGACATTAGGTGGTCTAAACAAGCTTCTAAGAAAATTGATTTAACCGGATCGTCTCAGCGTCGCGCGGGTAGCGGTAGATCGAGAACTGCACGGAAACATGAAAATATTGAACAGGTGCAAGGGCTTGGTTTAAGTCAAGAAGATAAAGCACAGTTGCATCTAACGCTAAGAGAAATTGCTCGAGAGACTGGTATTTCAAAAACTTCCGTGCATAACATTGTCAAGAAAGACCTCGGCTTAAAATATTTTAAGAAACGTCGAGCGACGGAATTAACAGAAGCCAAGAAGAAAGCACGGCTTGAGCAACTGTTAGATCGCTTGTGTTGAGTCCGAAGGTGGACACTTTGAGCACGCCTTGTAGTCATATTATTCAAATATAAAAATTAAATCAAACTAAAATTTATAATTGATAAATGACAGTTTAAAATAATATTGAAAATTTTACATGATTTTTTGTGCCGTCCTTGACACTTGAATTCTGATTAAAATGACGTCATTATGACGTCATTATTAAATAACAAAAACTTTTATACTTTAACCAGTATTTAGCAAATTATGTCAGGATTAAAATGGTTTTGGAATTTTAAAATCGATGAACATTTACTAGTTCATTTTCATATTACCAAAAGGGGTCCCTTTTTTTCAGGACACAAATAGAAGCTGAACTGATGGAAATAATTGTTTCCGTAAGTAGAAGCTGGATTGATGAAGCTAGGTCTTGGCTTCGAAGGTTGATTGATGAAAACAGTTGTTTCCATAAATAGCAGATGGATTTATTAGAATAATTCTTTGCTTAGATAGCAGTTGGATTGATGAAAAATAATTTCTTGCTTAAAAAGAAGTTGGATTGATAAAAGTAATTTTTTATTAAATGGAAGTTGGATTGATGAAAATAATTTTTTCATGAAATGGAAGATGGATTGATGACAGTTATCATGAACTGCTTAGTACTTACTTACCAACGTCAAGTGCAGCATTGAAGACATTAAAATAATTTGGCAACATAAATAACTTCAGGATGACCCATTTTTTGATTAAATAGAAGTTGGATTGCTTAAAATAATTCTTGCTTAAATAGGAGTAGGAATGCCAAAAAATTCTTGTTTAAATAGAAGTTGGATTGATGAGAATAATCCTTGGATAAATTGAAGTTGGATCAATGACAGTTGTCATGTACATTGATATTAAAATGCTCTATATATCTCACATCTGGTATATGCACATCCGTGATCTTCATCGATTGCGCCCAATACTTGATTACAAGACCTCATACACAATAGCCTCATCAATCATTCATTCTATTGTAATTCCCTTTTTCACAACATCGACTCTTATCAAATAAAACGCCTGCAAACTGTCCAGAATGCTTTCGCCTGCGCAGTCACCAAAACTCCCAAACGCCACCACATAACCCCTTTCTCAAATCACTTCATTGGCTAAAAATCCCTCGACACATCGATTACAAAATTGTATCTCTTATCTACAATGCCCTTCAAACCTCTAAACCCTCCTACAATCCTACATTCGCCAGCTATTCACCATCCAACCATCTGGGTCTACTCGCTCATCATCATACCTTTATCTTGGCCTCCAGTCTCACCGTCTCTGAAATTCTGCAACCGCTCTTTAGTCTCTGCTGCACCAGCTCTGGAACGGACTTCCAAAACTCATCCGCCAGTTTGCTTATCATCCTCTCTTGCTTCTTAATTTGACCTCTCCTCTGCTTGCACTCTGCTACTTTCCACTGACGACTGAAACCAAACTCTTCAAGCCATCCAATCCTGATTCTACTCCTGCACCACAACACGACCACCATCATCACCAATTACCACCGTAGCACGGTAGCACCTTGCTGTCTCCTCGGCTTGACCTCCTCTGAGTTTGACCTGGCACCGGAGCAAACAGAGGAGTTTGGCTATTGCGGACTTGATTTGATATAGCGCCGGTGATGTGGCTTTTGTGGTGGCTGAGAAATGTTTGAAGATTTACATTACAAATATAAAATTTAAATTTTTTGAAGATTTACATTACATATATAAAATTGTGAAACGATATGTTGTAATGCCTACATAATAAAGAACGTTGACACAGTAAATTACCTAACATGCTATATTAAAAAATTAAACTTCCTCTTCTTAACGTTTGTATTTCACTATACTTTGCTATACTTAAGTATACTTGTGGATTTCATAATATTGTAACTGTTTCAACTAAATTGTGTACTGGTAACTGTGCATTTTAAAACTGTTTAAATGTATGTATGATTGTTGTGTGTTCTCATTTGTATGTGTTCTCAGTTTTTATTTTTTACAGTGTATACAAATTAATATTTTATTTGAGTACGATCAAAATTGTGATTCAGGTTTTCATTCTGCTGCCCAGTAACCAAACATTCACTGACAACATAGACAACAGTTTGAGTAGCACTGCTGTTGACTATACTCAAAAGAAGCCATGTCAGTATTATTCTAAACTGTGTGTCCATACGTTTACAATTCATATCCAGATGTGATTTTGGTCCATGTTGAACATGGGATAGTCTCGTCCATATCTTAGTTGATCCTCAACAGAGTTCCATCTTGGGGACCATATACCTTATACTGTCTTCACTGCCAATCTTAAGCCAGGTCCTTTGATCTTACTCAAATAAAATTCATGTAGGTGACTTGAATTTGTTAATCTGATAACTTCCATCAGTATTCATGTATTATGTACCGAGTTGTTACTTTTGGATTTATATGGTAATGCAGAAGTCTAGGGACATGTGTAATTTTTAAAGGCTTGCTTTGCTTTGTTGCAGGCTTACAAGGATGGCTAGTTCAGCAATAAGAGTATTTGTGGTTGGTGATGTTATGCTGGGTCGGGCAGTTGATATGATTCATCCATATTCATGTGATGAAAAGTTGTACGAGGGAAATGGATTGTCTGCTCTGGATTATGTTTCACTGGTGGTTGCAAAGAATGGCCCACTGCCGGACTACAGTGAGCGTGGGTCGGAATATGTTTGGGGTGATGCCATTCGTATCCTTGATCAGAAAGTGCCTGATGTGCGTGTCATCAACTTGGAAACATCGGTTACTACCAGTCAGACTCCTTGGCCACGAAAAAGTGTCCACTACAAGATGCATCCTAAGAATTTGTCAATTATTCAAGCAGCCCAAATTGATTGTTGTGTTCTTGCCAATAATCACACTGCTGATTGGGGTTTTGATGGATTACGCGAGACTCTGTCTTCCCTTAAAGAAGCCAATATTTCGTTTGTAGGTGCTGGTTATGATGCTCTATCTGCTGCCATGCCATTCATAATGGAAATTCCAGACAAAGGTCGTGTGCTAGTCTTTGCTGTTGGTCATCCGTCCAGTGGTGTGCTGGATCAATGGAAAGCAAAGGAACACACGGAAGGGTTGAATATGATCACTGCACGTAATCTGACCAAGGCCGTGCCAGAGATGAAAAACCAGGTTGCCAAATACAAGAAGAAGGGTGATGTTGTAATTTTTTCTATACACTGGGGTGGAAATTGGGGATATGATCTTGAAGAATATCAGCAAGCCTTTGCACATGCACTTATCTTGGAAGCTGGGGTTGATGTTGTGTATGGACACTCGTCACATCACTTCAAAGGTGTTGAAGTATTTAATCAGAAGCTGATAATCTATGGTTGCGGTGACTTTATTAATGATTACGAAGGTATTGATGGGCAGGAGTCGTATCGAGGTGATCTCTCCCTTATGTACTTTTTGGATGTTGATCCTACTACTGGGAATCTCTCAAAGTTGCAGATGGTGCCAACTAAAATAAAACATCTGAAGGTACATGAGTGTTTGATGGAAGATGACGTTGCATGGGTTCATAGCACAATGTCGAGAGAGTGCAGGCGACTAGGATCATGTGATGTCAAAAGACAAGGCAACGAATTGATTCTGACATTTGCAAAATGATTTCTTGTCATCTGTTTTTGAAGCCTTTTCAACAAGCTTTCCATGCATTCATGCTTCATTGCTTACAAATTCCGATTGCTTTCGTTTTGTTTAAGAGTTAATTTAGCTTATTGCTACAGCTTCTGGCACATTTAGCCAACTCTATTCAGAATGTTAACAATTTTTATGCCATATATTGCAAAACCTTGCAGCATTGCCATCTAATGTAGGCTGCAACGTGTACTTCAAGGCAGTTCATTCGGCTGGTCCTCAATACATTTGAAGTTAGCATAGTGCTCACAGCTGTCTATCGTCTTAACTGTAATCTGTATACATGTATATTGTTGATGCTGCATAACGCATAGATCTAATCAAAGGCGTGATTTTGGGGGACGAGGGGTACCCGTAACCCCCACATTTTGGACTGAATGGGACCTCCCCACTTCCATACCCATGAAAAACAATGCTCATTATTATTTTGCCGGAGGAAGGCCTTCATTGGGGCCCTCAAAACTCAAAACAATCTCCGAGCATCATCAGCATCGTAATCACCTCGTCATCGCCATCTTCATTGTTGTTATTTTTATTACTAGATGTTTGCCTGTCCTAAGATGGTTAAAAACAATTTCAAAATGTTAAGAGATGTTATGCAATATGTGATTCACTCGCGTCAGTCCTCTGTCTCTCCCTCTGTCCCTCCCTCCCTGCTCCCGATATTCAACGGTTCATCCATCTCTCCTCCCTCCATCCCTGCTTCCCTCCATCCCTACCTCCGACCGTCCGTCCATCCCTCCCGTGCTCCCTACCTCCATCTCTCTCTCCGTCCTTCCATCCCTGCCTCCCGACCTCACCGTTCCGTCCGTCCCTTCCCCCTCCACCCATCCCTGGGACCCTGTCTTCGTCCCTCCATCCATCTCTCCATACCTTCAACTCTGCGTCGTACGGTCCTATCCTAGTTATCACTGTACTTTCAAAGAGCTTTGTTAGAACATCTACGGGTATGTATTCTCTGCTTATTCGTTGAGAATTCGTTTACAGTATTTACGTTAATGAGAAATGAAGGCAGGCAGACGTCGAACCCTAGTGGCTGGTAAGAGGAATGTTGTCTTCGAGGCAGGCAGGTATCTGGATCTAAACCTCTATCTAGCTAAAAGTGAGGGGGTATGGCAAGTACCCCTCGAAATTCTCGAAAATTAAGCCTGCTTCTGGGGCACCCAAGTAATATTTGAGATGATTACTTTAACTATAGGGTGACTCGATAGGTCGAGAACGATTTTGAATGCAGACAATATATGTTATACACAATATAATATGGAAAGTTGTATACTGGAGGATAGGTTGTTCAAATGAGAATGTTACGCAAAAAAATTAGATCACTAGCTCACTTATTAAAATTTTAGCGCCAATAGGGGCCTATCCGTGACGTCATCAAATTCGTGCCAAGCAAACGTCACCTGTGGAGCGCACTGAACAGAACTTTCTTGTGATCCCCACACAACGTCGTTCTTACTGTTAGGTACGTGGTAGAGTTTGAACTTTGAAGGGCGATTCATCACGCGACCAATCAATATCCTTAAACTTCTTCGCGAAGTTTAGCCTACTCGGCGAACTTTGTAAGCATCAGTTAACTTTGGGACTTTTTGTCTCTTGAAACACTTCCATTTCAGCGTCGTCCGCATATAACGCCTGATTGTCTCTTTGCTTCCAGCAAGGCGTTTGTCTTTTAACCGACGTTCTAATTTTCGCAAACTCTGTCCTCGCCTATATTTAGACTGTTTGATCAGTTTTTGAGCGGCAGCAGTCAGCACGGACTTTCGACCACCGTGATATCGATTTCGCAGCGTCTCGTTTCGACTCTGCTTGTAGCGTTTGGCCCACTACTCCACGATTTAGAACGACCCAATTTCTTTCCTATAACACTGTAACTGTACTTTTCTTCCAATAATGTAATAGCTTGAGCCCTAATTTGCGATTCATTTAAGGCCGCCATTGCCTAATCGGCGTATTCACTAGTCAATGATAATGCTGTTTGTTTACGTTTGCTTGGCACGAATTTGATGACGTCACGGATATTGGCGCTGAAATTTTAATAAGTGAGCTAGTGATCTAATTTTTTTGCGTAATATTCTCATTTGAACAACCTATACAGTATACAACTTTTCATATTATATTGTGTATAACATATATTTGTCTGCATTCAAAATCGTTCTCGACCTATCGAGTCACCCTATATGATATAGGCTAGCAATTTGTTGTATGGACTCCGTTACAAAGATCATAGGCCTAGGGCCTATAAATTAAACTACCTTTGCAGCGAGAGAGAAATCACAAGAGACCCGTGCTAGCTTCTAAAGGGCCACATATATTATATATTCTATTATATATTCTATTATAACATCGGAGGCAGGCTGTAACTCGATTCATGAAGATTGAAAACAATAGGCCTAGGCTAGGTAAACGCTACTATTTTCAGCTCGCAATTTACTTTAAACGCTGATATGCGGTCATTTTAAATTTCGAACTGGACTAGCCTACCGTTGCAAAATTACGCTGCCATTTATGATTTCTCATAACGTCATCTAACCAGTGTTATTTCTATTAACTGTAACTGTAACTGAAATAGTAAAATAACTGAAAAATATCTTGCAGTTAACTGTAACTGTAACTGAAACTGAAAAATACTGAATAACTGAAACTGTAATAGTAACTGAAAAACGAAAACTGTATAACTAAAAAATAACAAAAGTTAACTGAAAAATAAAACATGAGTGTTTTTCGTACTTATTTTTGAATGGTAATCCTACTCTAGTCTACGGTCAGTTTTCTATACTCGTTTCACTTCTGGTTTCTTTTCAGTTTTCTATGCTAGTTTCACTTCTGGTTACTTTTCAGTTTTCTATGTTCGTTTCACTTCCGGTTCCTTTTCCTTTCGTTGTGTTGTCGTTGGCGCTAAACCGTAAATTCGTAAAACAATCCACGACTACGAGAATAATGTTTAAGCCAAGTAGTGGTCGAAAAGTAGAAAGTGGCGTGTGGGAATATTTTGTTTACGAAGCCGCAGACGACAAAAATCGATGTTGTGTTCACACCGTTGCTTGCAAGGACGTTGAAAACCAGGAGTGTGGCACGCTAATTGTCGGAACAGAGCAAGTGTTAATCTGGAACGTCGTGTTTTCCTTAAAGTAAACCGACAATACGTTAAATCGCATTGATTTGCTGCGTAAATATTTCTGGTAACTGTTCAGAATACTTGTGGTCAGTGTGTCATTAGTCATGACTTGTGAAAAAAATAACTGATGCTATAACTGAAAAATAAAGAGAAATAACTGAAACTAACTGTAAAATAAAAAAAATAACTGAAACTGAAAAATCTGATTTCAGTTAACTGTAACTATAACTTTAACTGAAAAATCATAAATTAGATAACTATAACTGAAACTGTAACTGAAAAACCATAACTGAAATAACACTGCATCTAACTACATTAGTAAGATATGCGTATGACGTTGCGTATAGAGAGCGTGAGGATCGCGGTTCTCTTCCCCAGTGCGACCACTGCTTGGGATTTTTCCCAAGATCATTTTTGGGTCCAACTTGGGATCTGGGAATTTTGTCTAGCAATCTTGGGATTTTTTCTAAGGTCTACATACTAGTTTTTACCGTACTTTGCAACAGTGGCAGCGAATCAGATCAGAAAAACTCGCTCAGTCTGAAAGAAGTTTATTATTTATTATTGTAATTGTAATTGTAATTGTAATCGAACATTTATATAGCGCTGTAACCTGTAAACATTGTTAACTCAATGTTATGCTCCGGTTTTTTCTTTGCGAGTTCTTAACTAGGCATTTTAGTGAGTAACTGTGATTGTTAAAAGTTAAAACGCATTTCATATTTCATCACAACTTTTTCTTTTCGGTAACTTGGGATTTTTGGTACACTTTTGGCCAATCTTGGGATTTTTCTGGCAAGAGCTTGGGATTTCAGAAAATGGAGAGTGGTCGCACTGCTCTTCTCGATGATGGCTTATTTCAGAAATTTAAATCTTGGGCTAGCACCAGTGAGATTTTCGTTAACGAAAATTAAAATTAGAAGTAAAAATAAATGATTTCGTTAACGAAAACTAGAATTCTTCAAAAACAAAATTAGGAATTAAATTAGGAATTATTTACCGAACTAAAATTTCAAAAACGCCCTCTTTGAAGCATTTATTATTTTATTATTTAGGCTATTATTTATTATAGCCTAAGTCATCTTTTTGGGAATTTTATCGGACATAATTATAGGGCCTACTTTACTTGGGACATTCAGCATTAGGGGAGAATGTCCTGCATTGGGACATGTCCTGCATTGGGACAGTGGTGGTATCTAAGCCGTGGTTATATATTATCGCGTGTGGCGTCGCCCAGCGAACGTATTTTTGATGAGATAGTGATCAGGCGTCTTTTGCTGCGAATTGAAAAGCTTTTGACAGAGATACTGCATATCTTCATTTTGAGGTAAAAAAGTAACTTTTACTCTTACAGTCTCAGTCAATGCATTAAATATCTGGTGCTAATTTAGCCAAAAATTTCTGTGAACTATTTAGGACAGTATATTTCGAAGCATATGGTGAAATTTGGAGGTCATATGCATGTTACCTTTTGTATTATCTGAAAAATAGGTAACCGCCCATTGATGGCCTGCATTGGGACATGCACTGATGGCCTGCATTGGGACATACCCAATACATGCCATTCATAGAAAATTAAACTTAAATAGTTTTGCTGTATATTTTATGACTTCAGTAGACGTATATTAAATAATATTTGGTGACAACAAAATATATATACTACAACTAACACCAAATTTATGCATTAAAATGAAAAAATTGACCCAATGCAGGACACGCTTACCTACTAATAATAAGATTTTAATTCCTGGTGGATCTGAGGTACCTAGGGACAAATAATAATAATTTACTGTATATTTTGTGAAACAGAAAACACTCTATTGAATTGATTAGAACAAGATCAGTTGCTTGACCCAACGCTCTCCAAGCAGTGTCCCAATGCAGGCCATAGTGGCCTGCATTGGGACGATTTTTTCCAGTGAGGAAAATACTAAATTTTTATGGTTTATTCTTGCAATAATGTAGTAGTATATATCACATTCGATAGATTAAACGTTGCTCTTTCTGATAATGACAACAAAATATATGCACTACAACTAATACCAATTGTATGCATACATATGTAAAAATTGACCCAATGCAGGACATTCTCCCCTAGATATTACAATAATTTCATGCTTAAAATGCTGCTATTCACGTACGTAGGCTAATTGAGCAAAAACCTTTAGGATTTAAAGGCCTCCGAGGCGTTTTAATTCCCCCTCTACCCAACAAGTTTCAGTATTAATAACAATAAAAATCAAATTAGCCGATGCATTTTATTTACTGGATTATTTTGATTATGGATAACAATATAATATGGTCGCATTCAGTAAATATTACAAAAAAACTGTTTCCTTTTCTACAATTATGCTTAGGCCTAGGCCTATAATTGTTAACGTAAACCTCTCAGAGTGATGCCGCCCCTAACGGAGGCTTATAGGGCGGACTCGCGGCGATCGTACGGGGAACGTGGATACCGAGCTTAGCGAGACACAGCATTACACGAATTACCAGTACAAGCCAAAACTCTCAAGCATAGACCTACTAGCATTGAAGTGATGAATATTTGGGTTAACGAAAATCCACAGCATTACACGTTCGAATTACCAGTACAAGCTGAAATCATTGGCTGTGAGAGCGGCTAAAAAACCTTTCAAGACGATCGCTGATCTACCTGGAGAGCCGGAAATCATGGCCAAACGGCTTACTCTAGGTAGGACCTAGTACTTTTGCATGTCTAGTTGTCTTCTCCTACATAGGCCTAGTCAAGCAACACATGGGTCTGATCGTGATCGCAATTGTAAACTTAACATTTCTAAAGCGTTAGGCGTATTCAAATCTATGCGAAAGTCAACACAACAGCTTATTCAGAAGTGCTGCGTCAAGTCAGATAAGATCCTGCGTGAACAAAATCTGGTTGCGGGGAGACCAAAGATAGAAAGAGACGGAGAAGTTTTTAAGGTGGGTTGAGGTCATATTCGAATTATGTGAAGTGGACCAGTCTGGTCTAAAAATTACTCTAGACAAGCCTTTGTGAGGTTACCGGAAGACTGTATAGAAATCCAAGTACAGAAATAGTGCTACTGCAGTTATGCCGAAATAAATAATTACACAGTTATAATAAGATGCATGTCTCGGCAGCGGCGATTAGAATTAATGTAGTAAAATTTCTGCAGAACATCGTTCATAAAATATCTGCCTCTAACACCGTTAATCATCAGAGGCACTTTGCAGATGTGGAAGGATATTTCGACTGCTACATAAATGCAGGTCCGTCCCTAGGAATACACAAAATCCCATTTACAAAAATAATAATAGACCTAATGATTAAAATTATACTTCAACAAAATCTAAAGATTTTGTGTCTTTGCTCAAGCTAAGTGCTTCGCTAAAAATTTGGCAAGTGTGCAATGCGAAGCTCGATCGACTCAAAATCCAGCAGATCGCTTACATTTATATATACACCGTGATTCAATGAAGAGTAAGCCAAAATTTGTATTTCATATAAGTACTTCTAACATGAAAACAGTATTTAATATTTTTGTGAAGAAACTCTCAGTAGTATGGTTTGATTGTCTAATTAAAGAAGATGTTCAAAATGTCCTCCTTTTGCTTGCACGCAAGCCTGGAGTCGCTGGCGCCATTGGGCAACAGCATCGTCGACAAGGGCAACGTTTTCTTCAGTGCGCGCTGACCTTCGTCTGCCACTACCAATGACGCGGTCGAATGACCCTGTAACGCTAATTTTTCGAAGCAAATTATCTAATCCTCTTCTGGTCC
Source organism: Aporrectodea caliginosa (assembly GCA_020284085.1). Lineage (NCBI taxonomy): Eukaryota > Metazoa > Annelida > Clitellata > Crassiclitellata > Lumbricidae > Aporrectodea > Aporrectodea caliginosa. The sequence continues at coordinate 112,416 of JACEVL010000010.1, forward strand.
AATGTTTTTTCTGGAAACTCTGGTAGAAATTGACGGCTGCTGTAATTCTGGGATTCCTCAAACCTTTTATCATGTGTAAATCTTCTTTACTAAAGGCATTTTTTCGGAAATTGCTAGTTTCTTGTTTATGTTTTCTATCGTACTATCGTCTGCTTTTTTGAGTAGGAAATATAAACCGGAAATCATTAAAATAAAAAAGTAAGTCTGTGCATATTTTTATTTTGAAAATATTATTAATTGAATATAGTTCAAGTTTTAATATTTGTTTATAAAGTTAGGCTTACTTTTTATTGAATCACCGTGTAGTTCATCTATACTGTATAGCGTCAATGGGTCTCTCTCGCAAAGCACTCTGGGGGAGGGAGATGAATAAGCAGTTTATAAATTTCAGGGTCCGTGAACGACCTCAATGATCAGCTGATCAGTGAAGTGAATGAAGTGTACCTGCTTCACGGTACGAGCCACGTTGACGAAATCGTGAAGAACGGCATTGACAGTCGGTTTTCAGAGAACACGGTTCTCTTCGGAAGAGGCGCTTACTTTGCTGAGAGCTCCACAAAATCAGATCATTATGCAGGTAAGTCGCACCCATACTTAGGACTAAGTTAAGAGCCGTAGCTTGAAATAGGCGAGTATTTACCTCGGCATTTAGAATGGAGTCTTTTATAATTTTGTTACAAAAGCGATGTGCTCGTAGCGCTGAATAGTGAGAACATTTGTTTAGAGAACTGTACGTTGATATTTAAAACAATGAATGCTCAGGTTAATGGTAAATGTTAACTTGCAAGAATAGACACTGGCGGACTTTTGCAAACGTGTAAAGCACAGTAGGTCATGCTCGTGTTCTTTATTTCGTGATCTTTCCATAATAACTGACAGGAACTAATAGCTCAATTAGTTCGCTATTCATGTTGGTAATCGTTGCTTATTAGCAAAACCATACATAATCGTTTATTTAAAATTTCAACCACTATAATTATAATCATATTACTAATATTTTAACTAATAATAGTTTCTGTAATAAGTTAACCAAATATTGTATTGCTGGTGATTTCATCAGTAATGATTTTATTTGTAACCAATAATAATATTGCTGATGCTTTACCTAGCCTAGTGATGGTAATTTGTCAGTATATTAACGAGTACTCGCTAATGTAATAATTTATGTTATAATTGCTTCGTTAGTTAACTAACTAACTACTCTAATTTATTTCTCTTAAAACAAACGCTCCAGATCATTTAGATGCCATTCTGGTACGAATACCTTTCAAGTACATGCTATATTCACCTCGTCATATTAACATCGCACCGAACGAGAAAATTATAACTTCTGAAGGGCCTGATGACTACGTTACGTAATCTACCTACATGACTAGGCTACATTACAGTTTAATCAGCGCAACAGAATGCAAGTCACAGATAGCAGCTGTCATCCTGGTTGACATTCGGTCGACTAATCGTAAAATAACATAGTGACTAACACATTGTATCTTACAAATTTCTAGCTCAGTTTGAGATCTGTATAGGCCTAGCTGTGTTCAGCCTAAACAAATATATGCTATAGGCCTATACCGCAAGGTTGCCAGATGGTTCCTTCAAAAATACCCGAATGATACTGATGGTACTGGTCTTATATATATAACCTAATATTACGTCACAGATACATGACGACCGTCTGCATTATGTCTGGTCCTTCAGTCTAAACCACCATCCCACTCTTAAACAAGGCTTACCTCATTGTGCACCCTGTAGGTCGACATTGGAAGCTAATGGCGACCTGTAGAGAAGGGGGGGTTTAGGGTAATGGTAACATTCTGGCGCGTAGAGGCAACGGACCCGGGATCGGATCCCGGTACCCTCCCAAAGGTTGACTCAGCCTTTCATTCGCTAGGTGGCGTTGAAAAATGAGCAGTAGGACATGATGGGCGCCTTGCCAAACAGTTAAATTCGACTCCTGTAATAACTTGTTATCATCCGCTCATGCTATGAATTGTAATCATCCTGCTTACTTGTCAGTTTGAAACATTAAACGAATATTATTATTATTATTATTATTATTATTATTATTATTATTTTTATTATTATTATTATTATTATTATTATTATTATTATTATTATTATTATTATTATTATTATTATTATTATTATTTTTTTTTTTGCCCTGAGGTAAAAAGAATCCCTCAGGCTCTAAGATACTAAGCATAGTTGTGTTTTACGGGTTCTCGTCTCCATCGTGTTGCATAAAGGAGCCCCTAAAGGCCGCGGCGTTAAAGCGCTGCATGCAGACGGAAAATTATTATTGTTGTTATTATTATTATTATTATTATTATTATTATCATTATTATTATTATTATTATTAAAGATCTTATTTGTGAACAAAAATAAGTAAATCACAACAGCTTACTTATCTAATCACTCAAATCTAGTCCATGATATTTCTTTTGATTCTCATTTTAAACCACTGTAGTGCTAACCATTACGCAAATCTTAAGCGTGTTAGCCATCGTTCAATCAATATCTCAGTAGTCGTTTGCCAAACAGGTGCTTTTAAAGGTGATCTATAGAAAGTGTGGGGGTGTTCGGTAGTGTTACAGTAGTGGTTAGCGCACTGGACTGTCAATCGAGAGGTCGGGTTCAAATCCCCGCCAGGGCCGAAAATTTGGTTCGAGATTTCTGTTTCACCAGCATCCCCTAGCCAACTCAGCTATAATGAGTAGTATTGAGTACACTGACCGTACACTGTCAGTGGGAAGACGAGACGGTGAGGAAGAGGATTGACCACCCGCCCTCATATGCCGAGGCCAAGCAAACGAAGTCGCTAACAATTCATATCCATGGCTGCCTCAGGGCTAGCCTAAGGGACTGCTCTTCTTCTTCTATAGAAAGTTTAATAAATAGGCCCTATTGGTGTGTCTTATTTGTCTCTCATTATCAACTCAGTATTTCATATAAACTTGTTTAAATGGAACTGTCAGATCCAAAAGATCGACGAACTGAAGGAGACCAGCCATTGTACATGTTCCTGGCTCGTGTGCTGCTAGGAGAGCCGTTCTTGTGTCAGGAAGCCAGAGGAGATTTGAAAAAAGCGTCTTGCTCAACTATGGGCTGCAAAAAAGACAGCTGTACAAAGCATCCAATGTGTGACTCCGTCGTTGGAACTCACCGATGCCCTGACACTCCTTTACATTTTCGCGAATTTATCGTCTATCACCCAGAGCAGTGTTATCCAGAATTTCTTGTCCAGTACAAAAGAATTTAGGAATTTTTCCAGTTTATGTCAATTAGAACTTTACATATTTCTACTTTGACTGACCTGAAAATAGCTAACTGTAAATGTTAGGACACAACAATGTAATTAGCAACTTCTATTGCGCCGGTGTCTAATGCACAAGGCATCAACCGATGGCACACCAAAACCAAGCCGTAATCAGGTCAACATCCAAAAGATCAGTCCGTAAGAGACAGAGAGACAGCCTACGGTGGATAAGCAATTTGAAAGAGGTAAGTTTTCAGCCGCGAACGAAATGACCCGAGCGACTGAGCACAGCGTACAGACACAGGAAAAGAGTTCCAAAAAGTAGGTCCAGATACTGAAAAAGCTCGTTTGCCAAGAACAGTTCTTGATTTTGGTATGACCAGACAAAGATGATCAGATGACCTCATTGAATAATGATAAGTCTGGAGAATAAGGACTGATTTTAAATATTATGGTTGGCCAGAATTTACAGTTTTATATACTATAAGCCCCAGTTTGAAACGAATTCTCTGCTGAACAGGAAGCCAATGCAAAGATTTAAGCACAGGGGTTATATGTTCATATTTGGATGTATTAGTTATGGCTCTAGCCAGAGAGTTCTGAACCCTTTGCAGTTTAAGCAAGTTAGACTTATTGATACCAGTAAGAAGTGAATTACAGTAATCCAGGCGACTGGAAACCAATGCATTTGCCAGAGATATTCTTGCAGACATTGGCACAAAACGCCTAATTCTGCGTATGTCACGAATGAACATGTAGGATGACTTACAAATACTGTTTACATGGACACTGAGAGACATGGTAGAATTAAAAACAACTTAGGTATACATGTATACCTAAGTTACGAGCAGCATCGGCCAAATGAACAATTGAGTCACCCAGTTTCAATGACTTAAGCCCATCAAATTTTTTAAGTTGCTGTGGAGTGCCCAGTAGCAGAAATTCAGTCTTTGATGGGTTAAGGAGGAGTTTATTGGATGCCATCCAGGACTGTACCTTATCAAAGACAGCAGACAACAAGGCAACATTGTCTTTGTAATTAATCGAATTGCTATTGTTCCTGAACTTCCTCCCTTCGTCTTTCTTTCTTTCTTTCTTTCTTCCTTCCTTTCTTTCTTCCTCTGTCACACTCTGTATCTGTTCTCCCTGCGGCCAGATCTTGCGCATGTACTTCCTAAGCCTAAGGAATCTCTGTTTACTTCATATACAGCGCTCATGCATATAGGCTTATGTCAGACGTTTAGCTTTGAAGTAACTCATCAGAATTTTGGAGTACGATTCACGATTTCATAGGAAGACAATATGTGTCTGTGAATAAAGTTGATTCGAAGGAGAGGGACGGTGTGTTTAAGAGTTCTTGCATTCAGAACTTTGTGTATCTTGATTTCAGTTTAGTTTATTTTGTAAACAACACGGAAAAGTAGTTTTGCGTTCTCCCATTTTCATTCTGATCTGGTCCACCGGGTTCCAATTTCTCAAAGGTCGAATGCAGGATGGGACTATTTGACCGGGATGCCAACGATTGCTGTATCCCAGGGATATCGTAATCGTAATCTCGAGATTAGGCTACTATAGCGCTCAAAGAGCCAAGTCGTGGGAACCAGCTTATCTCACAGGCGCTTAGTGAAAACAAAATTGATTGGCAGAGCGGTCAAAATCGGTTACAGATTTAGATCCAAAGGGTCAGGCAGACAGATGGTTACCGTGGATGGTGTTTTGAGTTGAAGCCTCGAAGGAGGTAAGGGGAAAAACATAAGACGTATTTGTTTGGTAACCGTGACTTGGCGCCCTTGTGAGTTATAATTAAAGGGCGATATGCAAGTGCTCGGATTCGTAGGCACCTACATGCATACACGTGCATACATACATACATACACACACATACAAACATGCATGCATGCAAACATACGTACACACATACATACATGTATACATACAAGAGGATATGATTAATTTTGTGAAAGAGCAATGTTTTCAGTTTTGACTGAAAGACCTGTGGAGCGTGTAGAGATGGCAAGAGGCGAGATTTTTGCGAGTTCGTAGGAATGATCAGTTATTTGGCGTAATTCTTGCAGAAGTTTGTTACAGATAGGCGGAACCACTATGGATATAATACAGCAATTCACAAATGTTATTGATCAGCTGACAAAATGGCGGAAAAGTGTTATGGCGCAAGAGAAGAGGGTTGAGCGAGGTGGTTGGATTGTGATTAGATCTGTGAATAATTGAAGTGACCGATATTGCACTGCAGTGCTGATAATTGCACAAGTCTACCAAATAAGTGTCACTGAGCTTTCTTCAAAAACTTTAACCAGTGCTCGGAACAACGTAAAACATAAATGTTTTGATCTTGAGAAATTTTAAATAATTTATGAGCTAATTGCAAATAGTTCAATCTGAAATGTAGCTTCATAGAGTTCAGAAGTAGTCGGCGTCTGGAGCCCTGACGGTGAAGAGTTTGTCTCACTTTCGGCCTTGCAGGAAATGTCCCCTGATGCTGGGGCACTGCACTGGATGAACTGGATGAACTTGAGGCATTTATCGCCCGTGTAAATCTGTGAATGACCCCCAGACCCCTCTATAGGGAAGCATAACGGCGCTCACTCAGAACCCCAGTTTCAGGAAGAGTTACAGCCGGCATTTCTGAGCGATTTTAGGCAGGGAAAATTCTACTCCATCCCCTTCTGTTTCTGATCTCTTTCAATAAATTTGGTGGATACGGTTATTTCTGGACAGCGACTGTGCCTTCAATCAGTCAGCAGACAGTCTCTTATGTGTTGTATCCAATTAAGAGTTTATTTGCTGGAAGCGACAGTATCAGAGTCACCAATCCTGCAGGATCATCAGGTTTCCATTAACCTTAATATTCCGTTGGAGTGCGGACATTCGTAAAATGGGTGGCAAGATGATTAAAATCGGGCAAATGTAGACAAAGAAAAGGGCGAGGTATGGTTCATAGTTTGTGGACGTCCTCAATGGACGACTCCGTAATACATTGCACGTAGGGTCCTCACATGCCTAGAGACCTCATAATGTCTTGGGACCTCATGTACCTAAGTCCCTTATATGCGGACAATTATTGAAAAGGCTCGACGCTGTCTAATAGAAGTGTGAGCTCGCGGGACCAAAAGCTCCCCCTTGCTGAAGAACGCCGAGTTTGACGGGCTGCGAGGTCAGAGACAGGTCGACAAAGAACAGACAAGTAGGATGGAGCGCAGCCAAGAATTAAGGTACCGCTCTTTCTGCTGGATATATAACGGCCGATATCAACCTGTGGCATTTAGGAAAGAGACTGTAATTTTACAACGAACAACACAGCAATTCAATAATGGTCGATATTTTAGCCAAAGAACATTGATTCACGGATAGTCTACATCAAGTAGTCGAATTGTTCCTGAAGCCATCTCAAAAGTCCACACTAGTTCATCTTATTTTGATAGTGTATCTTTAGGTCGGACGGGTCGATTAAAAGTGTCAATTGTATGGCTGAAGCGTTTTCCACATATGCCGATGCTGAGAAAATGACGTCGGCCATTCACACCTCGATTGGATGATCTTCTTTTCGTTGCAGAACACTGCAAAAAAGTTGAGACGTTAGTCGAATGACAAATTCCTCTTTGTTGCAAACTTACCTATTACTCGCAGAACATCTGCGCCCTAATGTGACAAAGCATGTGCCTTCTGGAGAAATCCTCTCTTCATTCTTGTTTCTCCCTCTCCCCTCACTCCTCTACTGAACAGTACTAAATGGACTGCCGAAAGACCGTCCAGTATAGCCTTGCTAAATGGACCAGTGACCACGGCTACAGTGCTACACGTGTCTCAGCCTTACATGTATATTATGTCGAGAGAAAGAGAGAGATACAGAGTGACAGAAGACAGAGACTGGGAGAGACAGTGACAGAGTCAGACAGGGGAGAGAGAATGAATAATATTAGATTAGCGTGCTAGACGTCAATATTTTAATTAATGGCAATTTGAGAGAGAGAGAGAGGGAGAGGGGAGAGAGAGAGAGAGAGAGAGAGAGAGAGAGAGAGGGGGAGAGGGAGAGGGAGAGGAGAGAGAGAGAGAGAGAGAAACAGACAGACAGACAGAGAGAGACAGACAGAGACAGACAGACAGAGACAGAAACAAAGGAAACACATAGACAGACAAACAGACACACACACACAGACAGAGAGACAGAGCATTTCGTATGAGTCCATCTCAAAGTTCATATCAGTGTATACCTACTAGACTAGAATAATAAAGTAATTAGCATTTGATCTCATCAGCTCTTGCATACAATAAACTTCCGATTTACCTTTGGGTGATCTTTATCTTCATAAAGTAGATTTTCTGTCGGATTCTACTGTGGTTGCCATGCCTCGATTCCCGCTCATCCTCATTCTCATCCCTCTGCCCCGTCTTTCTTCTAACCTAACCCCCACTCTCATCCTCATTCTCATCCCTCTGCCCCGTCTTTCTTCTAACCTAACCCCCACTCTCATCCTCATCCCTCGGCTCATCGGCAAGACAATACAAAATTAAGAAAATAAAAAACCAAATTCAAAAGTAATAATAAAGGGGCTTGCGGGGTATTAGACCGCGCCAGGGGCCCACCCTGCCATAATGAGCTTACGGGTTTTTACGCCACGCCAGAGGCCCGCCAGGACGACAACAAATAAACTCCTAATACATAACAACGAAACAAGACAGAGCCACAGAGCAATCACCACTGCCATCAATCTCGCCTCAGGCTCGTCACACCCATCCCTTCTCGCCTCAATCTCGTCACACCCATCCCATTTCACCTCAGTCGCCGCACCGGTTCCTAAAGAAACACAGGAAACCCACGAAGATTAATATGATTAGGCCTACATGTTATGACAGGTTGCAGTATCATTACAGACAAGAATAAAGTACAAGGTTCCCCTGCGATGGAGCCTTGTTTGCTGTCGTTTGTCGCAAGGACGTTGATTGATATTTTTGTAAAATTCATGCAATATAAATGGACACTTTACGTTACCGTCACCTAGCAATTATTTATTACAGCTTGTCATAATAAAAGGGGTTAAGCTACATATAGGCCTAATAGATGCACTAGTGCACTATTAAGGCTTTGTCGGCACGCCCTGACATAGCCTAAATATATGTAAGGTCAAGCAGGTCAGCGATCGTTGCGCTCAGTTGCTCGTGAGGCCATGCAGATGCAGCGCTACTGTCCATCAACTTGAGCCGACTGTGTCATCTCATGTCTCGGATCTTCCTCTTGGAACACTCTTCCGCTGTATGTGCGTGCTGCTGCATTTAATTCTCTTCAGCAAACATTTTCAAATTATCTTAAAACGGACTTTAACAATTAGACGAGCTAAATAGTCATGTGAGGTAGCAGACTCAAAAGGCGCTATATTAAGCGACACATAGTGTAATCTAGTGTATTGTTGATGAGAATCCGTTGGTTGATTCAACTTGTGCGCATCATCGGATTGCCACTGGTGACCCTTCTACTTTACTGTGCATTGTTCTGCTATTTAACTTATGTGAAAGTGTAGGCCTTAAGTTAATTACATCTATCATCACATAGGCTAGCGTAAAGAGCGTCCCTCATGTTTCGCTCTGCTAGCGGGGCTATATAAATGTTCAGTCACATTTACAATTACTACGCCAAGCCCTACTACAAACGTCATCACAAGCGAAATGAAAAGCCGACTGTCCGCCACTAAGATATGTTCGCGGGCATACGAGTTCCGGGTAGTCACTCCTTTTTCTCGCCGTCTGATCTTCCCACTGACAATTTACGGTCAGTAAATCTATTATGGCTGAGGAAGTAACTAATAATAATTGTTATACATATCTATTATTAAGGACAGCCCTCAGAGACGTGGATTCTAACCATACGCCAGAAGAGCAAAGACAGTGTCCATCGAAGTCTCAGACAGGTATGCCATTTCTTTGCTGATTACACGATCATATCCTACCTTACTCGACGTGTCCTGAGCCGAAAAACTTCACGAAAACTCCCCCACGTTGCACTACACGAACTGACTGTTTATCGGACTGGGTTCGTAGATGACAGATCACCAACCACCTGATGAAGTTTCGGCAGAATGCGACGGAAATGTGAAGCTGAAGTGTGAGTAGGCTAAAATTAAAGAAAGGTAAGAAACACTGTAACTGTAGCGTCTCAATGAACATATCACATGTCTGGAAAACTGTTACAGCACAGCAGCGTAACACCTGGAAACTATAGAGAAGAAAACACTAATTTGAACACAATTTACGTTTAAACTTATAAATATTTGAATGTCTTCATGCAAAGGCATTTTCAAAGATAGGACATGTTGCATTCATAAGATATCTCTATGCGTCTTTTCTAGACAAAATCACAGTGGGTCTAATATTCAAAAGTCGCTCTATAATACAGGCATCAAATAAGAGTTAATAATAATAATAATAATATCTTTTCTTTAATAAGCGCCTGACAAACGCACTGCGCTGTACATTTACATGTTATGCAATTTAAATCTTAACTACTAACAGAACAGACAGCCTGCAATACAACGGCGCTAATAGCAGCCTACAAAGCATATCCGCCCAACGGGGGCTCGAACTAGCAAATCGCAAAATGCCCGGGGTTATGAACTCAGATAAAATGAATAGGCCTACACTGACCGTATATCTTCAGTATATATAGAAAGAACAGATGATGTAAACAATTGAAAATCACTAGGCTAATTAATCATTTACATTTGTAGATTACACACCTTTGTTGATTTTGATCTCAAATCTAACCTCTCAGGGCATTAGCGACCATAATGGCTTCGCCCAACTCATCCTTCCGTTTCTTTGTTTCATCCTAAAGTAGATCTATTAAACCAACAGTGAAACTTTGCGTACCTGTCTCCAGATGGACTTCTTTCTCCGCTGTATCCTTCGAGTCTCTTCACTTCGAATGGCGAGGCTTCTTCCATCAAGCAGGCGAAGCCTACCAGCTGTAGCTGTTCTTTTTCTGGCAATTCCAACTGTGGCAAGTTGCTTCTTAGACAGACTTTCCCTCATCTTGTTTTGCCTTTCTGGTCCTGCTTCACCCTCCGTGTTAATTCTTCCATTGCTTCAAGTTATAACGCCTGTATTCGCCTTCGTCTCCTTTCTTGTGAAAACGTAGGCCTAATTGTCTTCGTATCCCAGGTTGCCATGGTAGTGTACATGTATATTAATGTGCAAAAGGCAACATGGCTTATAGATCATACAATAATTATTATACGAACGCAATTATTATTATTATTATTATTATTATTATTATTATTATTATTATTATTATTATTATTATTATTATTAGTAGTAGTATTATTATATTAACTATTTAGAATGTAAAATATCCGGAATGGCCCTATTCGTCTGTTTCCTGGCTGGTGAAAGTGCCTCTGAACGCCACCGCGTTAAACCGTTGTATTGTTAGCGAGAGGCGTTGAAATAAAAAAGATGTTTCCCGCTGGTCCCCCGTGGCGGTGCAGAGTATTATTATTATTATTATTATTATTATTATTATTATTATTATTATTATTATTATTATTATTATTATTATTATTATTATTATTATTAAATAAATTTGTAACGCGCGCAAGGTCACACCGAAATGTGAATCTGAGGCGCGGATATAGCCTACAGACGTCATAATTACAGATCATGCTGAGATAATAGAAATATAGACGTCGTTATAAATCAAATCAAATCAAATCAAATTTATTTATTAAAATCAAATCAAATTTATTCGATAATAAACAGGCGTCCATGATAGAAAGTATATTGGAACACTTTTTGTTCTTAATTGTAATTGTAATTGTAATGGTAATCGAACATTTATATAGCGCTGCTCAAAAATCAGCACCGCTCTCGACCTGCTTCAGTGCCTGCGTCAGAGAACAAAAATGTCTTAAGGCGTCTACGGAACTGGGAAGGTGATAGGGCTAGTAACTCAAGGCGAAGAGATTGGGGAAGAGAGTTCCAAGCTGATGGGCCAACACGTGCAAAGCACCTAGAGTGGGCCGTAGCAGAGCGCATGCGAGGGACAACCATAAGGCCACGGGTCGAAGATCGCAAAGAGGCCCTTGCAGGTAAAGAGGAGACAAAGGTGCAAAAGACCTCAGGTAGGATGGGGCCACCTCAACAAGGCAGTTACGCATGAGGGAAAGGATTTTGAATTGTACCCGCTGTTGGATAGGGAGCCAGTGAAGGGTATCACGAAAATAGCCTGAGATATGGGCAAACAGATTGTGACGTCAGTTCACTACCGTGGTTACGTATAACTGAGCTATTATGCAGGCGTCTATGCGTCTATGCTTCTATTGCATTGCCAGTATATATATATATATATATATATATATATATATATATATATATATATATATATATACTAGCAATGCAAAAGAAGCATCTATATTATAAGTCTTAGTCTGTTTACATTTTCCTTCCGTTTGTTTGTATGTTTGTTTGTCCGTCATCTAAACTTCTAAAGGCTCCGAAACGGAACGCTTTAGCGATTTACAAAATTTTACAAAACATTATTACGCCACGTCATGGTCAACGCGACTATTTTCAGCTCGCAATTTTATTTAAACGCCGATATATGGACATTTTAAATTTACAACTTTTTCGACGAGGCTATCTTATAATAGTATGACTATTTGTCCACGTCACGCGGCTAAATATGCAATCTTACGTTACGTCATCTAGGTCAACGCTCTGATTCGCAACCAATCACGATGACCGTTGATTTCAAATCAGAAGTTGTAACGCCCACGGCAGAATTTCAATGCAACACTTTAGGGATATGAAATTTTTAACGAACGTTTTCATTTGAATTTCTATAGATCTCAACCCAACTTTATATCAACTCAAAATGTACTTTAAATTCCGATATTTGCACATTTTAAGTTTCGACGTGGTCATAGTCTGTTTCAATGCCATTGAAATCTAGCTATGCAGGAGTATATATTGCGTAGAGTTGCAGTTAAACAATTTCAAGCAAGCGCGTAAATTCGCCAGAGGGACACACGAACAATTTGCACATCGTTAAATTCAAATTCACGGGCGCTGACGAAGATGTCGTTAAATTCAAATACACGGGCGCTGAGGAAAACCCGGGCGAACGCCGGGGTAAAAACTGCTAGTAGTTATATAATGCATAGATATATTCTGATGTCACTGCACACTACCGTGGAAACGCATAGCTAAAGCTATAATTATACAGGCGTCTATGTCTTATTATTGTATCTGTCTATATAATGTAGCCTATATGATCATAAAAATCGTCTTGCCATCAGTAAATGTAATATGGAAAAGGGGCAGCCCTGCAATAGCAGATTAGTTTATCCTTTAGGGCTGTCCTGTTGACGGCATCAGCAGATTAACATTTTTTTTAAAAATGACTGATTGTTAATTAATTGTGCTGTTGTTGATTCAATAAACGGCTGATTGATTGATTGATTGATTGATTGAATGTATAGAAATAGATTGTGACGTCACTGCACACTACCATGACAACGCATAGCTAAGCTATTATGCAGGCGTCTATGTCTTATATGTATCTATAATATATGTAGGCTATATATAATGTATATATTTGTGACGTCACTGCACACTACCATGACAACCATGGTGTAAGAGTAGTAAGTAGGACCTTAAAAAAATAATAATATCTTTTCTTTAATAAGCCATTAAGCCATTGAGTTATCTACTTAAGTCTTAAGTTAATGAATTTGATGCTTTCAGAAGCCTACTTCGTTTTCCACTTTTTACACTGCGATCCCGAGTATATTACATTAATACTGAATTCTTTCGTTTTATTTTGTGTAACCGTGAACACTCAGTCTCAAAGTTGTTTTCATTAAAGCACGTTGAAGCAAGTCTGTGCCACGTATATTGTAGCCTAATAAGAAACATTTTATGTATTGAAGTGCTATATACATTCTAGGCAAGGGGCCGTCCATAAAGTACGTCACGCTCCAGGGGGGTTTAAGAAAGTGTGACAGTTTGTGACAGAGGGGAGGGTCAGGCCATGTGTGACGTCACACATTTATTTTTTTTTTAAAATTTTATTTATAATTTATTTTTATTTTTTAGTAGAATTTCATAGCTTTAAAAATAATTTTCAAAATTTTCTGAAACATTTTAATTAGTTTTATGTCAAAATAGCATGAAATGCATATCTCCTGAATGTGTTTTCACGATTCCTCTCGCTAGGAGCGCTAGTAGGCCTAATAATGCTGTTGCGAAGCCTTGTTTATGTATTAGCCTTGCTTTCGGAAGTATTATTATTTCTATGTTGTCCGCTGCATAATTATGTCACTGAGCGATAAATTCTGAATTTAATTTTTACATAATTATATAGTAATTATTATAATACAAAATTTTGAGGATTCAGAGGTAATATTTATAATAATTTAATCATTATTATCATGAACTTATAAACAATTATATTACGTCATTCTTTAAAATATATTATGATACCAAGCCATTGTATTATCTAATAAATACCCACTTAAATTCATATGTCATCGTATATTAAATCGAAATTACACCACGCTTTTTTACTTTAATATCCACTAGCGGTTCTTTTAATAGTACTACCTAAAATCCGACCCGGCCCGGCCAGCGTGTCTAAAACCCGGCCTGGCCGGGATAAAAGTTGATTTCCCGTCACTCTCAAAGCGTTTTAATCTGGGACTATTATTACTGACGGGATACGCAGCGGCAATATGTCAGCCAATCAGAGATCGTCTTTTATGAAACATCGCGGGCGATCTATGTGACCGTCTATTTTTAAATTACACTGTCATCCGGGCACTCAGCAGGATAAATACTCTCGACGGAGCAAACGTAAACAAAGCCAAATAAATCATTCTCGACGTTGTTTTAGTAATTTACAAGATACATACGTTGCAAATATTTTTATTGAATTAGGTCGCTTTCGTTTCGTAACGACAATCGTCCAGAAAAGAAACGGGACTAAAATTGATCTGACCTGCAAAGGTCCCGGATGTAAAATCAGAGTCACAGACATAATCTAGGGCAATGACCCAATTTTCGTCCGTTTCGAATCCCTTCAGTAATAATAATCCCAGGTTTTAATAGGGACACACGGCCGGATTTTTAATAGGCACCTTGGCCGGGCCGGCTTATTTAATAGGCACAACCTCCACTAGCGGATTTCATTAGTTAATGAGGTAATAATTTATTGGACTGTTCCATTTTTTAGTTAGTAATTAAGAGGTGAAAGAATGGATGATGTCCAGTGAATATTTTTGAATTAAACATAATTCACAGGCCCATAATAAACAGATTCAGTAGGCTATAGCACAAGAGTTTATCACATAATTTGTGAATCTAGTCTTTTTTTAGTCAAATTGTTTTGTTTCCTTTTTATTATTTAATCACTGTTCGAAAGTGTGACGTACTTTAGGGGGGTCCGAGTTTTGTGACAGTTTGTGACAGGGGAGGGGGGTAAAAATGGTGAAAAATAGCGTGACGTACTTTATGGACGGCCCCCAACTAGATATAATTTATTGTACAGTATTGACATCATTGGCATAGATGTAAATGGGCTTCTGATACGTTGTAGGACCTAAAGTAACATAAGCGGAAAGAGTATAGCCTACCCTATGATTGGTTATCAACTTTTTGTATTATTAATTTCGACTAAATTTTAAATACTAAACTTGTCAACTAGTTATCATTATAATTACAATTACTATTGTCATCATTGTAATCATAATCATTAGCATTATTATTGTTATCACTGCGTGATAACAATAATAAATAGTTAAAAGCAATTCTAAATTAGCCTATAGCCTATACGAAGTGCAATGTGCGATTGATTTATGTTAGTGGATAATGTCGAGACTTAGAGAGTTATTATTATTATTATTCGCAGCTTTTCCGCATTTCATCACACCGAAGTTTTGTTTTATAACTTCAGGATGTGTTGAAATGACGCCTTCAAACATCGAGTTTCAGAATATCAGATGAACTTGTAGACCTGCGTCCACCGATGCCAACCCGTCGCCTGTGTTAGGTCACCGCTGACGGCTCCACGAGGAAGGAAATTCAACTCGCATATCTTTTCCTTGATGTAGTAATTGATTGAATCACAAGCGGAGGCGAGTGTGCATTCGCTGATGCACAGAATTGCTGATCGTTTCTTCAGAACAGTAGTTCCGTTGGTCATCAGACGCCAACCAATATCTCGATGCCATATTCCAGCTAAATAGAATATACAAGTACATTTAGTTCTGATAGATTGTATTATATGTAAATAAAATGCACAGGAAGTACTGTTTGTTATTGGTAATCACCTCGTTAAACACATGTGCAATTAAGATTGACGAAGGAGTTTATCTCTAAATTCTAGTTTTTCAAATGAGCGTAAGAACAGTAGGACATAGATGACCTTACTGCCAGATCGGTACAAACTACTGTAAAAATGTTAAAGTTATAAAGCTGTTGTAATTTGTTATAAGATAATTGTTGAGAGAGAAAATGAGATACAAATAATTAACCATAGGCCTACATATCGTGCCAAGATGATGCAAACGATGCCTACACATCTCCCTTTTATTTTGAATAGGGATATGCAAAGATAACGTAGGACTAATCACTAAGTAGGCACGCTTCATTAAACGGCCACTTCCAAAATGGCATCTGCCATACATCCATGCATAAAACAGGCCTAATATAATATTATCAGACCTCTTAAGCGGCAAGGCATCGTCACTTCAAATCCGTCAGAGAAGTCCAGTCGAAATTAAATAGGTAGGTGACAGAGGTTCGAGAAATAGCATTATAAGTCAGTGTCAGAACAACATAGTTTTGGCCACTTACTGCGTCTAACTTGCCCAGGGTAGATTTCTATCTCACATGTTGTAAACAAACCAGCTCCGTTGGCCGGTTGTTGGACGATGACAAATCGACCAGATGCGGTGCTTGGATTGCACTGGAGATAGTGCTTGGCACCCAAGACAGCTTTCGATGGATATTGGCCACAAAGAGCATAGTCTCCTATCACTGGCGTAGGCCTAGCAGTCCTGTTCGTCACTCCGACAAGAAAGTAGTCCAGTCGCTTAACTGAACGCAAATACATATATTCCAATAAACAACCGCAGTCAATTCAGGCAAATAATAATAATAATAATTCTTAATCAAATCTTCACATGTAGATGAGACAATAAATAGGCAACGGACGCCCCGACGTTTGGGCAAGAAGGTAAAAACTTCTTTCTCGTCTCAATAGCCCGAGAAGTGATTAACAGTTGTATGAGTCAACTTCAGCCTAGTACAGACCTGAGGTAGATAAACATCCATTATATCTAATATAATCTATAAAAAGTTGTTAGATAGATAGATATTCAGGAAGCCAAAAGCCTTTCTGCTTTCAAAAAACAGTTAAAATGCACGTGTTACGTAACTCTGAGCATTAGCATTATTTTGTGCTGACAGTAGACAATGTGTGTAAAAGTAGCTTGTCCTAGACGATGCTATATAAACGGTCGTAGTTACAATTTCATTTACAATTGCAATGCAAGTGGTTAGCGCGAATGAAAACTAAAACTGAAGTGTACGTTTCACCTACCATATGCTGCCTCATCTCCTCTGTTAAGTATAACGACCTGTTTGATGTTCATCGGTTGTCCAAGGTCCACCCGCCACCAGTTTGGTCCACCACCTGGGTCCTTCGTAGCAGAACAGGAGCCGTTGGTGAATATCGAATCAAAAATTCCATCGACCGCTCGCCCGGCAACGCAGACGCCCGTAGTAGCATCTGACCAATTGGAACTCTGAGACGCCGGTCGACCCAGTGCAACATTGACCTCAGCATCCACTGAGTAAAATACAACATACTCTGTTTTGATAGCTTTGTGATTATCTAGTCATCTTAGTTTCAGGTTCTTACAATCTGGACTATTACGAACACGCCTTGTGACGTGGTAACGCTTTAAAGAGCGCATTGTAGCTTCAGGTAACGACCTAAATCAAACGATTGATTGCTGTTGGTTACGGATGTCTGGCTAGTATTGCCAGAGGAGTGTTTTAAATGAACACATCCTTACCTGTCCTTTTGCCTAGCGGCCTGTTTTCCACTGTTCAGTTTTGCTCCGTCAAGTGAAAGAGAAATTTTTTTGTCAGACCAGATGAAGCGTTTGAAAGCTTTGTTGGGATTATATAATCCCTCTGTTATGCACGTTTAAGTACATAGCCTACATACGTTCGTAGCCTACGTATGTATAGTGTAACTTATACATGTAGGCCTATGCATGTATGTGTGAAGACGCTTATTATAGCTCTTAACTTTTGATAAAACGAGCATTTTGAAATAGCTCCATGAGCCGTGTAGATGTATGTTAAAAACTATGTCTAAAACTTTTACTTGGTTTTCCTCGGAAACCATAAACAGCCAACATACCTTGTGTAATGAACTGAAGGCTCCAGAACACGTTTATGAGTTTAAACGCGCATAATGCCTTCATACCTGCCGCACGAATGACAAAGACAACAGGCGACTCCGAGATACGTGAGGTAGGCCTATTGACGAGGATACGAATGCTTCAAGAATGCTTTTCTATTGAACTGTGACTTTCTCTTGTCAAACGTTTGACTGCAACTGATCGAAGTTTTCTGCTAGCACGCTGATCATGCGTATATTCATCAATGAAGCGTAACTAGCGCGCATGCCTGTCGTGATGGTTAGATAGCGCACTTCTATAATTATGATAGTTATGTAGCTTATTGGGTTTGATCTCTTGAAGTGTAGTTGAAGTTGCACAAGACTTTAGGCCTACGCATGTTGTGTAGGAAAGCAACGACATAAGCTGTAGTGACTATACGGATGTGTCGCCGTATAATAACTGTTACAGTTGATTTGCGTTCCTTGTGTTCTTATTTCTTTTAGAACGCTTTCGTATTAGCAACACAGAGGGTTTGGCAGCGCTGGATCGATATGCACTGAGTCGGACTCGGTATTAATGTTAGCCACATCAAAGTCCTTACACGTATGAATACTCATGCAAGTGTCTCAGTGACTACAAGCACTGAGCATCAAGAGCGAGATAGTAATCTGTTGTACTGAATCTGTAGTGGCATGCATGACAAAAGAGGAAGCCGGATTCTCCCAGCGAAGAATAGATTTCTGGGACTCTGATCTTAATAATTATATAAGCCCATTATAGCCCTACATATTGTGGCGAAACTCGCCAATTTGTACTTAACCATAAAATTATCATTATTTGATTGTATGATCGATTATGTTAATTGAGTTTCCTTGAACTGATTAGTTTAATTATGAAATTAATTAAGAGTAATTTTGGTGATTATAGGATGGCCGGTGTCACGAAATAGAGTATCCCCCATACATGAGTATCCCCCTTATCGAAATGGAGTTTTCGGTTTAGTTTGCATTTTTGGCGGTTTCTAAGTGTATTCAGTCGTACTGTTTGGATTTATTGTACACATAAATATTTGAAGTTGCGTATCTTTAGTTTGTACGTCGACCTGAAATTAATTTACTTCTTTTTTGGTGATTTTGACTGGATTTTCGTCGAGGCTATCGTGATGCGTATGACGATGGGGATAGAATGGTTTATCCCCGGATACTCTAAACCGGTTTATTCCATCCGGGGGGATAAATTCATACATCCCCCGGATAGTCTTAGGACGGATACTCTATTTCGTGATACCGGCTCAATTTTATAGAATTCGCCGTGTAATTAACATTTTTACGTAGCATTTAGAATAGAAAGTTATCCTTTCGTAGTTAGTTGAGATTTGTCGTGTAATGTGTATAATTGGAGATTTTGCTGTGAAATTCTGTGAACGTACAGAATTGAACTGACGATTGTGTGAATTCATCACGGAAGAAGTGAATTCCTCGTCGTTGACTGTTATCTGTCTCTTCAAGTTTAGCGAGGACACCAGCTACCTAGCTAAGCCTCCTTACCAAAAGCAGGAGCCGGACTCACTGAACACTACCTCTGGACCTGGTTTCCCGTGGCATCCTGGGTGAATGCGAAAGAAATTCCATCTTCGAATGCGTGTGAGCGCCATCAACCAGCATCACTCTTCCCCCCACCGTTCAGCGGAAGCGACACTTACGCGGCACTTACGCGACAATATATATATATATATATATATATATATATATGATGAAAATAAATTTTCTCTTGGTATCTTCTTCGATCTGGCCAAGGCCTTTGATACGGTGGACCATTCTATTCTGTTAACTAAACTTGAAAACTATGGAATACGTGGAGTCCCGCTCTTGTGGTTTAAAAGTTACTTTGATCAGAGACGCCAATGTGTTTGCTGTAAAGGTTGTCAGTCTAAAACTAAACTTATTACATGTGGTGTTCCACAGGGGTCAATTTTGGGTCCGCTGCTGTTCTTACTATACATTAATGACTTGCCGAATGCATCTGACCAACTTAACTTTATTCTTTTTGCAGATGACACCAATGTCTTTTTCTCTCATAAATCAATTCAGTCTCTGCTATCTATTGCCAACACTGAACTTATCCATGTGGCGGAGTGGTTTAAGGCTAATAAACTTTCTTATAACCTGGGAAAAACTAATTATGTCCTTTTCCGATCTCATCGGAAACCCGTCCCTGCTACTGATTCCATCCTCTCCATTGACAATATTCCTATTGCTCAAGTCAATTCTTCCAAATTCCTTGGGGTCTACATTGACCAACATTTAACCTGGAATGATCACATAAGTAACATTTCCACTAAGGTTGCCAAGAACATAGGGATTCTGGCTCGTGTATCCTACCTGTTACCTTCTAGAGTTCTGCATACACTATATTATTCTCTTGTTTACCCTTATTTGACATACTGTAATATCGCCTGGGCCTCCAATTATTCCTCTCGTCTGAATAGGCTATTTATATTACAGAGACGAGTTGTACGTATTATTGCTGGGAAATCATTGATAACTAACACAGCAAGTAGATTTAGTATACTACGAATACTTAATATCCCTCAGATAAATAAATTGCAAATCTGTGAATTTATGTATCGCTTCGCCAACAAATCTCTTCCCCCAATCTTCAGTCGCTACTTCTCTAAGATCTCTGATACACATTCTCATTATACAAGATCTCTCGATAACTTTGATGGAACCTATGCCCGCACTAACACTCGTTATTTTACCTTAAGATGTGCTGGTCCTCCTGTCTGGAATAACCTACCGAAGTCACTGCGCACTCTTCCGAATCTTGCCCGGTTTAAAAAAGAGGTCAGAGCCTACCTCCTTGACAATAGTCAATGCGTTTTCTAAATATGGTTATTCATTGTTATACCACAATTAGTTAAGTGACCTAGTTAAGTGTTGTTAGTTAAGCCAGTTATTCTCATTTTTTCTGACAATGCTATTTGAGTAGACTATACTCAACTGTCATCCCTCTGCTAACATGGTAAACGGGTATCCCTAACTTAGCGGGACTTCAGTCCCTTCTGGGAACCCGATTGTTTCCCTTAAATGTTAATAAGATAATCATGTGATCTGTCTGTTTTAATTTCCATACTTATGATCGTTGATTATGATTATTCTGGATCACTACTTGTAAACTATTCTATGGAAACAATAAAAGGATTGATTGATTGATTGATATATATATATACCCATACGACCCGGATCTGTCAGACCAAGTCGTGAACCCGGTTTAATAGGCCGACATTTCGTCATTTTCACATAAATTGCACACACACTTAGGCCTACCTACTGTATATACACACACGCAAACGCACATATTGCTCAGCGTTCTGCTTTTAGGCAGGTTCACAAATCCAACGACGCCATTTTTCTCTATGTCCTGCCAGTTCTTAAGTTCTTCGTTCCCCTTCTGCTTCTGTTAACTAAACTTCCTTTTCACCAGCATTGTCCTTTCCATTTCTGTGACTTTCTTTCAACACACATGGGCCTACACACGGTCTACTATGTAGAACATGTGAAACATGTGATAGGAACATGTGACATATAGAAGATAATAAAATTCACGGTAAAAATTTTCAATAATAGACATTTTTGGCCAGCGCACTTAGCAACGAAATATAGATTGTTTACGGTGCACATTATGCATAGCCAACATCGGCGGAAACACCGGCTCAAGGAATTTCCGCAGCTCTTTAATGAAGAGCCGTTGCGGCAGATAATTTGATTCTTTTGAACTATTGTGCAGAAACTGTTCATTCGTATTCAAATTTTAGACAGCCTGATTATTATTTTCCTATTGTCATTAAAAGGCAAAAGATTTTAGCGTCCGTGCATTTTTAAATACTGTGAATGATAATATAGGCTATAGTAAGCTTATATTACACTAAGCAGCTTTCAATAACACACGCGTATTGATCAAACGACGACCAACTTTCGTAATCGTAAATTCCAAACTTATAAAGCGCGACTCAAAAGCCAAGCGCAGTTCCATAGGCGCAACCACCCTATGGGACCCGTAGGACGCGTCCCCCCAACTTTCGAACAGCTTTGGACCGTCCCCCAACTTTTGAAAATTGTGAGGCAAACAAGAGCCCAAAATGCACTCCATTTGGTATCAAATGCTCAAAATTGCGTCGGTTTCTGGGGCTCCGCCCCAGACCCCATCACCCGATGGGGGAACTTACGACGCCCCCATACCCCTATCGTCGTTAGGAGCTTCTTGCCTTCCGCGATCTCTCACCTCTGTACCATTGCCAGTATAGTACAAGGCTCTGGTGGCCTTGGACCTACTGATATTGTCATAGCCATTTATAGCCTTAAACCTAAATACAGTGAAAACCGTCTTTAAATATGCCGACGATAGCTACTTGCTGGTCCCTGCTTCCTGCATTGACAGCACTCTTTCTGAACTTGACCATATCTCTAAGTGGGCATCCATTAGGAATCTTAAATTAAACCATGCTAAGACCAGAGAAATGGTTGTCAAACGACCGAGGTCCAAACCTATTGCCCTCCCTCCTCTCATCCCTGGCATCGAGCGGGTCCAGGAGATGGTTATTTTGGGTGTCACCATCTCTGATGGGATTGGCTTTGGGGCACACATTGACAAAATATGCTGCAAAGCCCGAAAATCCATGTTCGGCTACGAGTTTTGGTCGACCACGGTAACCACGGTCAACGTCTCTTTGACGTTGTTAGGGCTATTACTCACGCACGGCTACTTTATGCCTCCCCTGTTTGATGGGGATTTGCCACTGTAGGGGAACACAAACGCCTTAACGGTATTCTGAGAAAATTGACCCGTTCATGCTTCCTCCCTTCCGATTTTCCTAGTTTTGACAAACACTGTTCTAGAGCTTATTCTACTCTTTTCCGTTCAATTCTCTTAAACCCTTGTCACGTCCAGCTTATTCATTATAATTAAGTCACATTTTTCACAGATCTAGATGGTTTAGGTACTTTTATATCGAAATCATCGGTGAAAAATTTGAGGTAAATTAAAGCCCAAACTGTACTAAATTTGGCATCATATGCTCAAAATTGCGTCGGCTTTGGGGCTCCGCCCCAGACCCCGATGGGGAGCTTACGACGCTCCCCCATATTCGCTAGTCGTTAGGGGCTTCTTGCCTTCGGCAATCGCAGCTTCGCGCCTTCGGCGCTCGCAATTCCACCCCACCCTCCACTCAGACATTCTAGTAGGTCCCCCTCAACTTCTGGACCGTGGTTGCGCCCCTGAGGGCGGCATCGGAAGCCAAGCCGACTTGACCACAATGACGGTTTCTTTCTTTCCTTCCTTCATTTTCTATGCTACACACGGCAACAATTACATTATTGTTGCCGTTCCATTCAATAGTTTATATAAAGGATAGATTACTAACCTAACTACTCGCTATTCTATGGTCACTTTCTAAAACATATCTACTGCCGACTGTTCTAGGTTAGTGTGTGAAAGCAAGAACATTTGGTAAAGAGTATATTTACACCACATTCCGGGACAATTTAGGATAAATCCGGGACACGATCGACACGCACAAGGCCTATTCCGGGACTGTCCAGGCGAATCCGAGACGGTTGGCAGCACCTACTTGCATGGACGTCAGGAACTGAGGAGGAGGAGGAGGAGGAGGAGAAGGAGGAGGACGATGAATGCGTTGGTCATTGCTGATTCACAATTTGCACTCTCGGTGTGACTGAACATCGTCTGCTAATGGAACCACTTGCGTCGATCCAAGAGTCATTAAGGTTCCTCCGTACGATGGAACTATTAACACGATCAGTTGCTGATCGTGTTAAATTCAAGATCGCTACGCTGGTTTGGAAGGCTACGACTTGCACTGCTCCGGAGTCCGGACTACATTGCTGAACTGTGCCTTCCAGATGGCACTCAAACTGGTCGGCGGGCTCTCTGGTCTGCCTCGCTAAATGACTTGAGTGTACCTTCGTTTCGAAGCACCACCCGTGCTCATCGGGACTTCTCGATTGCGGCGCCACGGATCTGGAATACTCTTCCGCCATCTGTGCGTGCCACTAATGCTGCATGTTTCTACATGGGTTTCTCTCGACTCTTA
Source organism: Aporrectodea caliginosa (assembly GCA_020284085.1). Lineage (NCBI taxonomy): Eukaryota > Metazoa > Annelida > Clitellata > Crassiclitellata > Lumbricidae > Aporrectodea > Aporrectodea caliginosa. The sequence goes on from JACEVL010000010.1 coordinate 136,207, forward strand.
AAGACGCACTTTTCAGCTGTTTGATGGCCACGTATTGAGCGCTTCTGTGAGACTCTTAAGTGGCGCTATATAAATGTCTTGTTACATTACATTACATTACATTACATTATACGTTTCGCTATACTGCTGATATTCCTTCCCTTTTCGCTAAGTAGCCTAGCTATTTGGCCACGAGTCACCTTTCTGCTGATGATGTTCAAGCCTTTGTGCACGGTCCTCCCTCAGAGCAACTTAATTGCCCTTGCGGGATCTATCGACACTCTTTCTCACTCTCTCCATCTCTGGATGTCTGTTAATCGGCTTTGCCTTAACTTCTGTAAGACCCAGTTTGATGCTAAACAGCAGTTACTCAAACTTGATTTTCCATTATTCTGCAAAGTATCCTGCATTTACTTTCGCGTCCAGCATCCGTGATTTGGGTGTCGCCCTGAACTGCAATTTGACGTTCTCTGAACATCTTCTGAACCTAACGCGTTCTTGCTACTACCATTTGAGGCGCCTCCGTGCTATATATTACAGCTCTGTCTCCACCTCTGTTTTCACAGCCATAGTCCATGCTTTCATCTGCTGTCGTATTGATTACTGCAATTCGTTACTGGCTGGTATTCCAAAAGCACGACTACCCTCCCTTCAATCAGTCCTTAACTCGGCAGCAAGAGAGCGCCTCCGAATAGCTTCTACTGTAAGAGGCGCTTTACACATTTTCAAATACAATGCAATATAGTCGTCTATAATGAAGGTGATATATCTTCGCCGTTTCTTCTAAGTGTTCATGTTAAAGTACATTCTACATCCTGCCTTCGAACGGAATCAGGCAATCTTGTGGATGTTCCAGAAACTTAAAAAATTACCACCGCTTCCATTCTCCAGAGAATTAAAAAATTGGTGACTGCCTTCATGCTTCACTTGTCTCACTGATGCATCGGTGATAGTCGCCCTATGCAGGCTATGCCGGTACGATGCGGGTAATTAACTTGCAACGTGGGTAATCACGTGCTTTAAACCAGGAACACGCAGTCTGTTGGCGCGAACCGGAGGCATTCTGCCATTGTAGCAAAGGCGCAGAGATTGGTTCCAAGTCTAGGCAGGGCCGGATTTAAGCATGGGCTACACGGGCGCCAGCCCAGGGGCCCCCACCACTTAGGGGCTCCCACCAGTTGGAATTTTTGTTTTGTCCCTTCACTGCGTGTATTATCTGACTATGGAAGAGATTCTAAGAGTGACTATAGATTTGAGTCAGTGAGTGGTCAGCTTCTGAATGACCACTGTTACAGTACTAAATAATCATAATTTTGAAATATCGCGCGAATATTGTTCGTGGCATATTCAGCTGTTCACAGATTGTGTTACTTTCAACTCAAGCTGAGGTCGTCTACTGATGTAGGCAGAGGAAGATATACTTTCCAGGGCTGAGGCATATATCAGCTCCAACGCCAGGAGCAACCGGTCGCGGGCTTAAAGGTCGTGCAGACAGTGATATTCTGTCCTCGGTCCAGCAGGTGACCCCGAGTACCACGTGCGGTTCAGCGCTTTTCACCTCGTGAGCTCTAAAGCGCACATCTGTAGCAGTGAACAGCTGTATGCTGTCAATTCTGTGCTGGTAGTGGCTTTGAGACACACAGTCCTATAGGTTCTACCTTTGTAAGTGCGTTGTATCAGGCCATATATGCCTACAACATATTTGAGTTTGCAAATCAGTATTATTTTATATAATTTGAAGAGACACAATTGAACCGAATTGTAGATGGCATAAGGACACTAGTCAACAGTGTGTCTCTAAATAACACAAGTTAAGTAGAGAAAAAGCATCTCAAAATGAGAAAGTACTTGCCTCATATTACTGCTTTCCTTCAAGCAACAGCTATAAGTACATCTGCTGTCTCCGTGGATGATGGTCAAAATGCAGCCTCATCGGAGCCTGCTGTCACTGCATGGTGAGTGGTGACGCTGTACATGTAGTTGCTGTCAACAACGTCCCAGAAGCGAGACCATTTCACAGAGGTTGAGAGAAAGGGCCCAGAAACTTGTGGAACAGCAGAATATTTTCAAAGAACACGTACGTCTCAAAACGTACGTCTCCTACCATTGTATTAGGGTTGAGCATTAGCGTCGCCACGGGGGGGCAAGGAGGGGCAGCTGCCCCCCCAACCCTGGTCAGGCTGGGTCCTGGGATTCGTGCAAATCCGGTGAGTTTTTTAGGGGGGGGTACCCTATGTGGTGTGTGGTTTGACATTTTACATTGAAGGTCCTCTTCTCCTCTTCCAAAGTTTGTTTTCTTTTCAAACACTAATCACTAATCAACAGATGACGGATTGTGCTTTACACAAAATATACAGAAGAATAGGGAAAAGTCCAATGTTGTTATCTCTCCTATTCGCAGTGATCAGTCATGATGGGGTGACCTATATATTTACACCAGTCACACAGCCGCATTCCAACAGGCTGTCCAAGACAACATGTGGAAATTATTAGTATGCCTGCCTCTTTGAGCGACATCTGCAGGGATGCAGTCAGATGATGCATTATCGCTCAACGCATGCACGCAAAAGCAAGCATCAGTGTGTGCGTGCGTGCATGTGTGTGTATGTATATGTATGTGGCGTGTGTGTGGGTATAATACTTGTTGTGAAATAGCTACATATATACAGAGACAAAACATAGCAAACTGATTCACACTATCTTGGTTTTAAGACAAGGGAACAAAAATATCTACGAATTAATACTCCTTCGCCCGCCAATTCTCGAGAGCAGTGGGAGGCCGTTCCCGCGCATTCCCACCCACTTTAACCCCGAGTACAGTCGTTTAAAGCAGTCGGCGTTCTGTTTCTATTGTCGATTGTTCACCAGTAAAACTGCATCAACACTGCTTGGCTTCCCGATTCGGTAGTTGAATCCTTAATTCTTGTTTGGTTTGTATACCATTTGTAAACTATGTCTGCTAATTGTGTCTGGTCAGCAATCTGTTTACCCTAAGGCTTGTGGCGTTCTTGGATATTGAATGTGTTTTCTAGTTTTTATATTAATTTCAATAAATGTCGGGTTTGCTAATATTATCTGTAGTCAAACTCAAATACGGTTCAAACTACATCTTAGACATCGGGGTAGCACGTACGGTCCTTGCACGGGGACCTTAAATGGTGTGGCGCCCATTCGAACAGGCGAGCAGTGATGAAGGATGTAAGCCAATCAATTCATTGAAAAATGAGCAGGGTCGAGGCCGTATACGGTCACTATATTAAAACGCGAACATTTAACATTTAGCTACGAGTCACAGTTGGCTCCTATCAGCGCTGAAATAATAGAACAATTTTGTTCCTATGACAGCTTAAAATGCCACCATTACAGTATGGAAATTCAAAAAAATTTAAAGTGGGGAGGGGGCACATCCCCCTCCCCAAACCCCCCCTGCTCGGCGCTCCGCGCCTCAGCGATCGTCCTTCGGACGCTCATTTCTCTGTCCTCCTATGCCTTGCCCCCCCCAACCTTGAAGCTCTGGCGACGCCACTGGGGTTGAGTCCCAGAAGCTGTGCTCTCTGCTTCAGAGAAGTTTCGGATTGACACTTTTCTAGTTTATTTCTACCCATCATCGACCAATACGCAACCTAGTTGACCAGAAAGCTAGCATCATGAGGACTACATGTAGGCCTACTCTGCTCAAGGTTTGGTTTTCTATCAAGGCTTGAATCATTTAGTTGTGAAGAAATACACAACTCAGCGAAATACCTTAATTGTAGCAATATATGGCGATGACCTCGATGAAAGCCTTGGCAATGAGCTCATAAAGTTTCTCATTTTGTCAAAATGTTTAAAGACCAGACATTCCTTCATTCCGGAAATGTATATAGCGCCTCTTCAAGAAGCCTATTCGGAGGCGCAGATCGTAGCATAAGTCAGCAGCAGTTCCTGTACCAATTCACACATGACAAAGTTGTTGAAAGTTCATTTGCAAATGTGGAAATTATGCTAAGAATGTACTTGGTGCTCATTGTCGCAAACTGTAGTGATAAACGCTAATTTGCTAAGATGAGAATAATCAAGGACAGGCCTCGCACAAGTAGCCTATGACACATAAGAGAAAAGTCACCTTGCAATGTCGAGTAAGTTATAGAGAATAATATTATTCTACGCCATTTTGATTTTAATCACTTAGCCTAATTGACGACTTTACCAATAGAAAAGTGCTCAAAGTGCTCAAAGTCTCTGTCGGGTCTACTCACATTTAGACCTCACTGAGCTAACTAACTGACTTAAGTTACCGGTATCTGTTTTTAGCTTGGAGGTCCCGCTTATCTTTATTTTTTTTCTCTGTCGACCCTTGTCTGTATCAGCAACTTTTAGTAAAACTGGGTAAGAAGCTTAAAGCTTATCCTTTTGTTTTGTATTTGAAAAAATATTTAATACTTATTAATATAAAAGAAGACACTTTAAAATCAAAATGATCTTTCCAATTTATTTCATTTATATGATTTTTTTAAACAGTTAACAATAATCAACAATTTAAGCATTGCCATTAGCACCTTTGCCTGTATGAGAATGCGCATCAACAAACGAAAAAATCTGCTGCAGAAAAGGGCCCCCGCAATATTGGGCGCCCATGGGCCCCCACCACCCTAAATCCGGCCCTGAGTCTAGGCCTACTATAGGATGCGATGTAACCAGGCAGACAGATGCAAAATCTGCCCCAGACTGTACTCCACCCAAGGTTTAAAACTTTTTATGTTCAAGTACCTATTTACAAAATATTTTAGTGACAACATAATATTATTTGGTTTGAGCATAAAAATGAACAGACATCAATGTCATCAAAGCATCAGACAGAACATAAATGAAAGTTTGAATATATTTGGGTATATTTCACAACAGGAGGCAAATTAGATAAATTTCCGTCTTCTCCTTTGGACGGCTTACACAAAGAGTAAAATTATCATTTATAATGTTTAAATACATTGCAGGGCATGAATTAGTTATAAAAAATTATTTATATTATATTATTTAGATGATTAGTATGAAAAAAATTATAAAGTCCAATTTTAACCCGCAATTGCATTGTCCTTTCTAATGGTGAGTCAATTCAACGTTACGTTAGGGTAACAGCTGAAACGCTTAACTGATGTTTTATAATTTTTAGATCATTAACTTACATATATCCATTGCTCTATATGGATTTTATTAACTAACTAACAAACTAAATAATTAAAAAATAAATAAAACCCGCTGTCTTCAAATATTGGTTACAACACCGTTACGAATTGGTTTCTGCCATCTGGGGAATAAATAGAAAACTCTCGGTTTTTGAATTGGCATCTTCGATAGCAGGGAACCAGTCTGCCTTGATTTTACCAATAAGAAATCAATATGGATGTTTGCTTCTGTTGACAATTTTCGGAAATTTATCCGGTAATGTTATAGTATAAAAAAGATTTACAACTCCGTGACTGTAATTATTGCACTTTGCGTATATATATAATTTTTTTATTTCAAAAATAATATTGAAATTGACAACCTCGACACTATAAACTAACTATTTATTGTATCTTAACTCGTCCGGTAAGCATGGAGACCTAATTATGAATATTTTAAAACTCCGTTACATTATTTTCTATTAAAATGAATTTATTTAATGGTGCATGTAGAAAATTTGTCATAAAAATAGTTTAGGTTGCTGTGTAATAATTTAATGCACACTTAATACTAATTAATCACTAATTATAAACAGTGGCGGTATATTGTATTGTGTATTTATTAAGTAACGGAGTTGTAAATATTTAGGAATCAAAGTTGTATGTGTTTCACATAGTAAAAAACTAAAATAAAAAATTAGGCAAAATCTGTCAAATTTAAGCTCTGCTCAATATCAAATATGCTTCAGGACTGCTAGTAATATATATGTGTAAGACATTTTTTTTATTTTGCATGACTTTCTTTTTCTCTAATTCTATTTCTGAATTTGACGCCTGTTGTGAAATATACCCATTTATACTAACGAAAACGTTAAAACCGTCACACTCCGTTAACCCAAGATGCTGAAATACTGGCATTCAGGGCTGCAATTCCACCTGTAGGCCGATTCGTCTTTACAAAGGACAAACTGTAAGTGGAACTGAGGATGTCACAATGCCATAAATCTGTCGAGGAAGTCAGGCAAGACATAAGTTTGGATCTAATCTCACACATCCTCGACAAAATAGACGAAGCAGTCTTAGTGGAGGAACGTGCTTGTGCATTTTTCTTCAGTCATTTCAAGTTGATATAAAAGTTTCGTTTTCACTACCAATTTGAAGGTAATGGTCTGTAGATCAATATTCGTCCGAGGGGAAAGCATGCAGATAAAAAAAATTAAGGGTGGGGGGCTCGAAAACCCCCTCTGGCCTATGGGAAATATGTGTATTTTCTCCAGTCATTTCAAATAGATGCAAAAGTTTGTTTTTCAGTACCAATTTGAAGGTAATGGTCTATAGACCAATATTGGTCCGAGGGCAAAGCATTCAGATAAAAAAAGAAGCGTGGGGGCTCGAGAAACCCCTCCAACCTATGCAAAATATGTGTATTTTGCTCCAGTTATTTCCAGTAGATGCATAAGTTTCGTTTTTTCAGTACCAATTTGAAGGTAATGGTCTCTAGATCAATATTGGTCCGAGGGGAAAGCATTCAGATTAAAAATGAAGCGTAGGGGTTCGAAGCCCCCACCTCCGTCCTTTGCAAAATATGTGGATTTTACTCCAGTCATTTCAAATAGATGCAAAAGTTTCTTTTTCTGTAACAATTTGAAGGTAATGGTCTATAGATCAATACAGGTCCGAGGGGAAAGCATTCAGATAAGAAAATAAAGCGTGGGGGTTCGAAATCCCCCGTCCTCTGGTAAATATGTAAATTGTTGTAACTTTTGATTGGATGGTCCGATTTGAACATATTTGGTATGTATGGATTCAGAATCATGAGTTGCAAGTGATATTAACATGCATATTGCACATAAACGCGTGTATTGCATATAAAAGCGTGGGGGTCTAAGTCCATTTTCCGGCCTATGCGAAATAGGGCCCCCCCCCCACTATCTCTAACGAGGCGGATGACGCCCTGCAAAACCTTTTAATATCCGACAGTTTTTCACGTGATGAGTTTGACGTTGACTGAATGGAGAGATAGTGAGCAATCGGATCGATACACGATCGAGGCAGTCGACGGCCGTTGAGGCCGCAGCCACGGAGCCTGACGGAGGCAGTCGACAGCCCGGTCGTCTTCATCCACCCCCTCGGAAAAACTTGCTGACGGAGACGCAGAAGCAATTAAGGAGTCATCGAGCCTCGTGAAGTCAGTGGGCGTTGAAGGCTGTAATAGAAAAAAATTAAGACGGCTGCATTAGTTTCTGTGTCGACTTCCGGAGGTTGAACGACCTTACGAAGAAGGAGACGCGTATCCCCCCTCCCTTCATCCGTCTTTGCGCTGCTGCGCCTCTACACGGATTGACTGATATAATATTAACTAGACTTATGTCTATATTATACACTGTATTATACACTGTATACACCTGCTTTTCTATGGAGGGAACAGTTGCGGCTTTCTCCACCTGCCAAAATTATCACACAGTCCTGACAGACTGAAATTTGTTTGGTCCAGAAAAATCGCGTATGACATGATCTCTACGGTTTACATTCTGACGACAGCTAGCGTCAGTTTTGGAACTGCTCACTGAGTTTCACATTGAACGGAGGCATGATAATAGAGAATTCATTATAGGCAATCACGAAGATTTCAGTCTCGAGTGTTAAGAGAATGACGGTAAAGGCCGTTGACGTAAACATTACGTAGGCCTAATCTCTACAGAAGGCAAAGCTACGTTAAACGTTTCTGAAGTTTAATTACGTATTATCATTGTTTTGGATTGCGTAACAAGACAGCAGCGTTTTATTCAAAATTAGCCTTACCGACCTGCTATAATTATAGTATAAGCCTTGCGATCTTAAGAGATCGTAGCCTACTTTATAAGCTTACATAGTCCTTATTCGTCGTATAGCTGTTTGCAGTAACTTGACTTAGTAGCTTTTGGCCTCGTTGACACAACTGCACCACTGTGCAGTGGAACAGATTGCAGTTTCATAGCTGACAATAAGTTGAAAGTAGCGATCGAAATGAGTTTCGACTTCAAGACTATTTCACCGAATGACGGTTTCAAGGTGCACATGTTGGAGGATTTAGTCTATAGAGTTACGGTTTCTCACGATGTATCGTCGGTGGAAGGAGAAGTCCTATCTGTGCAGGCGTGGACTAACGCTCATGACAATCACTCAACAGATGGACAGTGGCATTCGGTGGAGCTGACTCTGGACAGAGGCCAGAACAGACGACATTCAACGTTCAGTGAAAAGGTTCTTATCGTTGCCATTGTAGATTTCGACTTTAAGATTAGAGCTCGAAGAAAAGAGGCGAGCAGCAGCAGCATCCGCGGCGGCGAAGGAGGCGGAGGCGAATGGAAATGGTCTGATAAGAATCGTAGAATCCGAGTTCTTCCTCTGAGATCCAAAGACAACTGGTCACCAAGTCTCGATTATCCGGACTGTCAACCCATTCTTGGTCCCGTTTACGTAGGCAACGAAGCGGCAGCCAATGCAGCATCAGATCAAGAATTCTCTCATATTCTGTGCGTTGCCCAAGAACTCGTCATACCTTATAAGCGTCTACAAGAAAGCAGTAGTTCGATTGTCTACCATCAGATAGCGATGAAGGAAGGTGTTACAAATCCTATACAAGAAGATCACCTGCAGGAAGCAATCGACTGGATGATGAAAAATTGGAAGTCCACTAACAAGATGCTCATATATTCTAAGCATGGTTTTGGAAGAACGGGATCGACATTGGTAGCCTTCATTTTATCACAGACCCGGGCAATGCCTTACGAGGAAGGTATTCGTAACTACAGCTTCAGAAGATTCATCATCCCGCATTCTGGCCTTCAGCAGACTGTTGAGAAACTCTATCCAAGACTGTAGCGTAATGCTTGACAAGTAGATTAATATTCCTACAGGGTTGGGACGTAAGCTTCTTCGCACAATAATTTCGTCATGTTGTTGTTGTTGTCTCTTAAACCAAGAGCAAAACACCACAGGAAAATATGAATCATTTAAGGCCTAGACGAATAAATGCTGTTGAATTTTATGTAAATATTGACTTCCGCTGTGGAGAAATTCACTTAAATCTGAGAATTTTTAAATTCACTGAAAAATTCTACACCACCATCCAACAAACCTAGCTGGTACTTCAGTTGGGCCTACGTTTGTTGTACGTGTCTGACGGATTTGTCTTTTTTAACTCTACCAAATTGTAGGCACTTCTCTTCTCTATCTCTTCTCTTTTGTCGCAGAAATAATTATAGAGCTAGGCCTATTTTAACACCAATTAGGGGTCATCCATTAATTATGTCAACAAATAGGGGGGGGAGGGGGTTTGGAAAAGTTTGACAGTTGTTGACAGGGGGGGGGGGGGGTTTGGTCCAAGTTGACGTCAACAAATTTTTCTTTATATAAATGAACAAAATATGGTAAATGACTAAAAAAAAAAAAAAAAAAAGGTCATCAGGGAAAAAATGTTGCCGGGGGGGGGGTTCTGGGATTCTTGACATAATTTTTTGGGGGTCCGTCAATGTTTGACAGTTGTTGACAAGGGGGAGGGGGTCAAAAAAGGCCTAAAATTTGTTGACATAATTAATGGATGACCCCTTAGCTGTAATTCCTCCATCGTTCGCTATGAACGACACAGAGGAACCGACCACCACAATCGCCCTACTATTCAAATGTTCCAGAATTACCATTATGATGATCATAAACGAATAAGGTCTGGGACAAGTCACGAAGACTTTTTCCGATGACGATGATGCCGATAATTAAGTAGCAAATAAAACGATAATGGTTTCATGGTTTCCCGATCGTTCGTGGAAAAGATCTGGCAGAGGAAAGGCGAGTTGACAAGAAAGAGGAACATCGTAGTGACTCCTCGAAACGTTAAGGACAAAATTAGCTCGAATACCATCAAAAGAGATTAAATACTTGATTGTGGAAGTAATTGAATTACAATTACATTTTGATCGCAATTCGATTACGAATTATTTTCAATTATTCCTTTAAAACTGGCAAATGATTTGGAATTTTTTTCTATAATTTTTCAATTTACTCTATTTTTAAACTAAAACATCCAATGGGCTAGTGGCCTGGAAATTGTAATCTACTTTCAATTGTATTGAAAGTTTGTCAAGTATCCAAAATACGGGTTACAGTTGTGATCCATTAAAAACAAGTTAACAATAGAGTTTTTTATTGTAAGAGTAGAAGTTTTTCAAAATGATAGTCTGTTAGTTGATTGCGTCTGGGTGAGTCAATTTGTTAATTGGAGCTGAAGATGGAAGCCTTGTTACCTGCAGGCAGCCGCAGTAGGCTAGCGAAGAATGAGTGCATAACTGCATAAACTGGCTGATAGTGATAGACAGCCCTTGCACTTGGGGTCTATCAAAGTGTGCTGTAAGATTGTTAGAGGGGTGCAAGGATAGAATAATGTTGGAAATTATGTTACCATGCAGTCATCATGCAGAGTAGTTTATTCAATTAAAGGGTGGCCTGGGTCAACCCAGCAGGGTGGCATAGTGAACTTTATCAAAGTAGGGTAATTCGTAATTTACACTTAATTCAATTACAAATTATATGCAATATTGTAATTGAAATACAATTACAATTACTGGACTTAAAATGTAATTCAATTCAATTACAATTACATAACTTGTAATTCAATTAATAATTCAATACCATGTATTTCAATTATTACAATTTCAATTTTCAATTACTGAACAACTCTGCTATAGACCCAGCGACGGGTCCTGCCATGGATTTCCGCACAGGAGTGAAGACGGTTAAAATGCCAGTCCTGATTCCATCGAATGATCTGCGAAGAATGGTGTCTTTTCAGAATTTACTGGTGCCCCATTAGCAGTGCAGTGCAAAAATACTTCTTAAATGTATTTCAAATACAAAATACAAATACATTTTTCAAAGTATTTGAAATACAAATACAAAATACATTCTCAAAATGTATTTGAAATACAAAATACATATACATTGTTGTATTTTGTATCTGAAATACAAAATAAATGTACCGGTACTCTAGCCTCAGCCTGTATAAGGCTGGACAGCAGTAGGCTACTTAGGCCTAACTTCAGTATTAGCCTACTTGTGAAAATGTACGTAGTAAAAATATCTAATTTATAATGAGTTGCAAAAAAGTTGTCAAAGTTTTCAAAGAGAAAAGTTTTTGTT
>JACEVL010000010.1:152500-192500 GCA_020284085.1 Aporrectodea caliginosa
TGAGTGTTCACCCACCCACATGTGGAACCGACAAGACTTGTAAATCGTTGGGCAAATAAGCGCAAATATTTAAACTGTTCAACTTGGAGTGGTTGCTAAAATGAAATCATGTGTTCAGCAGCAAGTGCGACTGGAAGTTTCATGAACTTGCTTCTTAAAACAGAACTCTATCGCTCCATGCTTTTTCAGAAAAGGACGCATATAAGTCGAGCACTAAGCAAATCGGCTTTCCACGCTGAACTGGTGCAAACATGTAGGCTCTTTCTCTTTACAATTTGAGTCAAATTCACGACTAGCACTGTTCCTAAATTTTCGCTTTTTCACCTCATTTGATACCATGCTCATAATTGAGATTGTCTTTATTTATATTTAGAAACTTTTGAGCAAATTAATAGAATCGCCAACAAATTCCGCTATTAGGCTACACGGCGTATCATATGGCCCGATCATTGCAAGGGCGCAAAAATAGATCGTTTCTTTTAGAGGAGGGGCTGTCGACCATGCATGTCCTCACTAATTTCGTTCGTTTTTGACTTGTTGTTGTCTTTGTTGATATTTGCATCTAGTTTCCAACAATAGCAATTATAGGCCTACCCGCGTCTTAGAATTACTTGAATCATCTGTTGAAGTTGCTATTGTCAAAAGTGGCTGTTCACATTGCATCATAGACTTGGATGACTGTCGTTTGAGCAACCTGTAGGTGCGGAAACTTACAAACATCGGTCGTTGCGATATATCAGATTGTATAAGCTGTCATTGCGTCTGCCACTTTTTTCTAAAGCCATTGCAACTCTCTTTCGAATTTGTATTTTCTTCCATCTTTCTACTTGCCATGATGGAATCATCCCTTTCTACGCTATCTTGTGTCGCATAGTCCTATGACAATCCATGTGAATCTTTATAATTCTTTACCTCGTGAGGCTTATGCTTCTTGCATAATAAAGTTCCGACCTTCAAAGTCTTTATGCTATATTGTTGTTGAGTCAGAATTATTGTCTCAGTAAAAGTGTTATCCGATCATTCCGATGTGAGGGTAGTGGAGGTGTTAGTAGGCTACCAGAGGAAGTTATAACGTTGCTGGTATTGAGATAAGGCAGTTTCGCAGTTTCCGGCAGTTAAGCAAATGGCCATTTGAGATCTACGCTGATGTGCTGACGGCCTGTGATAGTTTTAACTAACTTATTCTATTCGCGTTACGAAGCCTTTTAAAGATGAAAACTGATAATTAGGCCTACATGTGAACTCGTGGTCGTTTTGCGATAGTTGAACTCTGGTAATCTGATGGCTTGTGTTATTGAATCGAGTTATTAATAGAGCGCTCAGCTCTGGAACCTAACATCCGGATAGCGAAAATAGCGATAGTGAGCCTTGAATAGTGTTCATAGCGCGAGCATCCGGGTAACCGCAACGCCGGAACATAAAAGGACGATTAATTTAACAAGGAAGCAAACAATCATCTCAGTCTGTAGCGTAGAGTGTCAACGCGTCTCATCGCCGAAAAGTGCAAAGTTAACTGACCTTATCAGTTTCTGACAAAATGGTACGTATTGTCATTGTCTGAAATCTTATTCGCTTAGCCAGATTACTTACGAATCGTAGTCGAGAAGTGTAATCATAACTCATGACGATTTCTCGCGTCGAACTAGCATTAGGGTCTATTACTTTTACAGAATAACATCTACATGCATCAGAGGCCATCACTACAGGACAATTATTGTTTACGGCCATTTGCTTAAGTATAGAAAAATGCTTATTGCGTCTCGCTCCTCTTATAAACCCAAAATCGCTGAACCGATTGACTTAACTTTTATAGAGATGATTAGTTTTTGAAGACATCGACATCATAAAAGTTCGGGAGCGATCAGTTTCTTAGCAACACCAAATGTAAATAGGCCTATGGTTGTTTCTTTCCATACATTTACAATTTAATCCCTTTTATACAGGGGTGCAAAAAACAAGTTTTTTTTCAAAATGAAAAGTTGGTTTTTTGGTTTCTTTGGTTTTTGATATTTGATTTTTTTAGGATTTCCTTATTTCGGATCATAGAACTCTCCAAAATGGCATGAATACCGTTCAAATTAATCAGATGTAGCCTATAGGAATAAATGCAATTAACTAGAACAGTAGAAGTACGTAGAACGTCATGTAACGAATATGACAAAGACAATGCAACAATTGCCAAGAGAGTTGAAGAGACGCCATTTTTGGCGTTTAAAATTTAAAAATTTATTTAAAAAAACATAAAGCAAATTAAAAAAACACATTTTGTATGCCTGCTTTTATTTGAGATCTTCTATGAAGCCACTGTATTAATGGAAACGTGGATTAGACCCTCATAACAGTTCTAACATTTTAGACCCATAGACAACCTGCAAAAATATGTTGTTTAGCACAAAGCAGACAACGTGAACAGAAAATAAAGAATATAAAAAACCCAAACAATTTCTTCAGTTATAATTTGCCAGCCTACCCGTATAGGACCCATATTGCAATGTAGACGCCATCTACAGTGCATATGGGTTCCATCAAATGCCCAAGGTCATGCGGTGGGGTGAGTTACTCACACAACAATTGCATTTACTAACAAAATTAGACTCATTCCCGTAACTATAAACAGACATAATAATTATAATTATGTAGGCCTAGTTTATGAGTCATATTAGGCCTACATTGAGCTGTATGATGCGAAGTCAAAGACCATAATAGCCACGTGTCTTAAGAATGTGCAGTCCATATTGTTTAATCCTGCAATAACGACTCTTACTGCATGCCATTAACGACATCCCAATGCTTTATGGTGCGCGTTGTCGGAGCAAACACTGAAATTAATGGAACATGAACTAAGTCTTAATGCAGCCTAACGGTGTTACAATAAGTAAATCTACTAAATTTCTCAGCGTCACACAGTACAATAATAATAATAATAATAATAATAATAATAATAATAATAATAATAATAATAATAATAATAATAATAATAATAATAATAATAATTATTATTATTATAATAATGATACTAATAATAATGTGGATCACAGCTTTGGGTCATCACGGTCTTTCATTGTATTGTATTGTATTTGAACACTTGTTATAGCGCCCCTACCAGATTGCCCATTCAGAGGCGCTCCCGACTACTGCGCGGACGCTGAATCGGAGTTTCACGCCGAAGCGCATGAGCAATTGCGAGTGAAGGACTTGCCCAGGGTCCCTACGCGGCGACTTTGAGGTGGATTCGAACCCGCAACTCTCCAGCTGCAAGGCACCGAACATACCCCTATACCACCGCGCCCCAGTTGTATTGTGTTGTATTGTATTGTATTATACTCCACATTTATATTGCGACCGAGCCACCCGCAGTAAAGATCCGAGAAATTAATCTCTGATAAACCGACCGACCCGGAATCGAACCCGGGCCGCCGGCGTGGCGAGCGGGCTACATCCCACTCGGCCACTCAGGATCTCTCATATTTATGCCTTAACCCTTCAAAGATCTTTCATGCATGTGTCAAGGGCTTCGGCCGACAGGCAAGACACAGTGTCATTAATGACGTGGTCTACCACCCGTGATACCCGGCAATCAAGGAGCCGCCGGGGCTGGTTTGATCGGATGGTAAAAGACCAGGCGTCCTCACCTTGATACCATGGAGATCGGGTCGTTGCTTGGTTTGGGATGCCACGGTCACGGACTAGCTGGCGGCCTCTTACCTTACCATCACGGCAACAACAGCAGGCGCGGCAGCTGAATCCACCTTCACAAGAAAGCAGGTCAAATATCAGGTCCTCAGCAACAACTACGCCTTTGTCCCGCTGGCACTCGAAACATTTGGCCCCATCAATTGCTTAGGCCTTGATTTTATTTCTGATCTGGGGCGTAACCTGACCCTAGCAACCGGAGACCCGAGGGGGTTGTCTTTCCTCTTTCAACGACTCGCTATAAACGTCCAACGCTTCAATGCCGTCGCGTTTCGGGGAACCTTTTCGGACAAACAATTAACAAAAACATCATTCCAGAATAATAGTCTTTTTCAGCAGTCTCCGGACTTTTGGATAAATATAAAACTATGAAAAAATCATAGCCATTCATTGTTAAACTAAGAACATAAGTAAATTTTTTAATATGCGCAAAATCCTGGGGCAAACAGTGATGGGCACTAAACTAATTTTTTAGTTAAACTTTAACTTTTTTCAACTAAAATAAATTTAATAGTTTAATTAAAGCTGGCAACTGATTTTGTAAATAAGTTAACTAAATTGAAACTAGTTAATTAAAGTTTTTCCAACTTTTAAACAAACTTTCCTCACAAACATTTTCACAACAACAGAGGTTAAGTGAACTGTAATAATGAAGGGCGTCAATGACAATTTCACGTTCAAACTATGTAATGTGTACTAGACTAATAGTCCTACCAGAAAATCATGAACAAAGTGGCTAATGCAAACGATGATGCATCGTGCAATGCAATGTAGTTCACTTGACTTGATTTCAGCCTGGATGACCGCTAATCTGCTATGCCTTAACCCTTCAAAAACAGAATTCCTCATTATTGGCCTCCGCGAACAATTAAACAAACTAGGCTATCTTCCCGACCTTTGTCCAAACGATCTCACTTCTTCCGCACCTTACTCTTCTCCTGTCCGCAATCTTGGAATCATCATCGATAAAAACCTTACCTTTCCGACCACATCAGCCAGCTATCTCGCACCTGCTATATGCACATCCGTGACCTTCGTCGATTGCGCCCAATACTTGATTACAAGACTGCATGCACAATAGCCACCTCAATTGTTCATTCCAAACTCGACTACTGCAATTCCATTTTTTACAACATCGACTCTTCTCAGATCAAACGTCTGCAAACAATCCAGAATGTTCTCGCCCGCGCAGTCACCAAAACTCCCAAACACCACCACATAACCCCTTTTCTGAAATCACTTCATTGGCTTAAAGTCCATCAGCGCATCCATTACATAATAGTATCTCTTATCTACAATGCCCTTCAAACGTCTAAACCCTCTTACATTCGCCAGCTGGGTCAACTCGCTCATCATCATACCTTTCTCTATCCCTGCCTCCAGTCTCATCCTTTCTGAAATTCTGCAACCGCTCCTTAATCTATGCTGCACCAGCTCTTTGGAACAGACTCCCAAAAGACCTCCGCCAGTTTGCTCATCATCCTATCTCGCCTCTTAACTCAAACTCTCCTCCGCTTGCACTCTCCTCTTCTGCTTTCCACTCACGACTGAAAACCGAACTCTTCAAGATATCCTATCCTGATTCAACTCCTGCGCCACCACACGACCACCATCATCACCGATTGCCACCGTAGCACCATGCTGTCTCCTCGGCTTGACCTCCCCGGATTTTGACCTGGCACCGAAACGAACAGAGGAGTTTGGCTATTGCGGACTTGATTTGATATAGCGCCGGTGGTTAAGCTGGCCTCCCTGACGTGGCTTTTGTGGGCGCTGAGAAATTTTCGAGGATTTATATTACATTACATTACTTGACTTGTGTAATTAAACCAGTCCTCATGACAATCATTGCGGAAGATTGTTGAGTAGCTGCTGATTTTGCTAGTTAAACTTTTCAGTTAATAACTAAACAATATTAGTTAAACTACTATGGTTTAATTAAACAATTTGTTTTCTAGTTAAACTTTATCCTTAACTGAAAGTTTCAACTCTTTAGTTAACTTTTGCCCATCACTGGAGGGTAAATGTCCCGTCCGGGCGCCCATGGGGTCAAGTCTGAGAAGACAGGGTGGTGCTAGGATGTTATCGGATGCCGCAGGAGACGAAGCAGGATAGAATAGTCCAGAAAATTTAGTCTCTATCTTATGTGAAATGTTTCAGCAGGGAGGGTAAGCCGAAAAGAGTTTAGATGGAATATTGCAATCGTAAATTTGTATAGCGCCACTCCAGAGAAATTCCTCAGAGGCGCTTCCGACCTGACAACACCCGAAATGATCGAAAAGTAGGCCTATGCTCTTTAACCGCTTGCGGAAAACGAGCAAGAAAACACCACGAAGTTCATTACGAAGGTTGCTAAGCAACATATTCCAGAAAGGTGGACCAACCACGGCGAAGATGTTATGGAGCACTGTGGAAGATCTAGTCATAGGGACAACGAGGTCGCCTTGCGTGGCAGAGCGAAGGAATCTACGGCCTGGTATAAATGGGTAGAATATTGATTTCAACATATTAAGCTGCATTGTTCAGATAACCTATGCGTGCCATTGAAATTACTTTTGGTGCTATTATAAAAATTGCTTGTTTTTCCATCCACATAATAATTGGCGTACTAGGCTACAGGTACCAGTAGAAAATAATGTACAACTATTTAACACGAATTTTGCGAAGTAACATGTTAATTTATAACTTATAAGTGCACATAGCACCTCTTTACAAGGGGTCATCAAAGGTGCTTCCGACCTCAAAACAGAAAACGATTATCAATAAAATGGTCTACAAACACCTTCAAAATAGAGGCATAAAAAGATTGCATGGAAGCCTATTCCAGAAAGCGGGGTCAACAACGCTTCCATGTTGCACTGTGGAAATACGGGTTGGAAAACAATTAGATTAAACTGCACTGTGTTGGAGAGCAGTCCAGCTTAAACGGCATTACGACAGTCAATCCTAGTGCATATGAAAAGGCATACAAGCATAAGAGTAGGCCTAAAAGAAACTTTAGCACAAAGCGAGTGGCGTACATGTACCGTATATAATTATGCCGATTTCGCGGCCTGAGCTAGCAAAAGTGGACCTGCGACAAATGCCACCGAATGAGAGTTTACTACTAGGAAATGGTGATATAAAGAACGGAATTGGCATAGAGATAGAAAACGGATTTCGTTCCTGTTACTCTTGTATGAACAAACTGCTAAAATCTAGTCTAAGCTATATATTAGCTGATAACTTTTATAGCGCCTGTATTGCTTTTAAGTAGGGCTGCATTTCGATTAATTTTTGTAATCGCGATTAATCGCACGATTAAAAAAATTAACGCAAAGATTAACGCGATTAATCACACATTTTTTGACTTTTTATGTTGATTTTTAAGGGTCTAGAATTCAATAATTCTATCAAAATTCTAAAACAAGTGTCTCAATCTTTAACAGTAGCAGTCTGGGATGCCCGCTTACTAGTGAAAATAGTCCCGTATAGACAGAGAACACGTTCGGAATGAACCCTTGTGGCCGCAGAAGCTAGATATTTGTTTCCTACAGAAGCTAGGACTTTGTGGGCTATAGCATGCTCCTTCCACCACTGCAGTGGACAAGAATCCGCGTCATCTCCAACATATCTTTGTTGCGAAGAAGTGCATCTGAATTTGTTTTGCCCGAGAAATCAACGGCTTATCATCATCATCATCATATGAAAATTCACCGTCCTTCGATTTATCCGAGTCACGTGTAAGAACTAAGAAGGCATGTGGCAAGACAACGACGATTTACTCCGGTTGTAGCCTATAGAAATTCTCGGTTGCAGTATCGACCACAACTTTATCAGTTTTAAATCTAAATTGTTCATTCAGAACTGTTTGACGTATTTTCTTTGACTCCATAATGTTCGACACAAATCAACCTTAATTTTTTTTTAAATCGACGCGCGTCTTTGATGTAAACAAACGTATGGAAAGAACATGCACCAGAGGACTGGATGTGTGCATGCAGGAGAGAGAGAGAGTAGTGCTGAGTGACTCAACAGAATTGGACGATAATCGATAACGGATTATTTGAGAAATATTCATTATAAGAACTTAAATTTTTTATTAGACTTTTTTATTTGAGACTTTTTATCAAGAGATTTTTAACGCGTTATTTTTGCGTTAAAATAATTAATCGCAAATTTTTTTAACGCGTTAATCGCGGGCGTTAACGGCGATTAACGCGCAGCCCTACTTTTAAGAGATGATTGGCGTAGTACTGAATACTTTGCACCAGTCATCTGAACAGCAGCATTTGGTGACAGAGTCTCTTCGGGGTTTCTTCTCTGCTTGGTTCATGACAACCTCTTGAGTAAAAGACTCTTCTGTTTAGGCCTACTTTTACGATTTTATTATAGGACAATGATAAATTCTCTCCAGTTGACTCTCATTAGCCTACAACGTCGCTTTACTCGGAGAAACTTTCCGGCTAACGTGTCTCTCTTAGTGAGTCTGTCGCTGCCGTTACTCAGAATCCCTTCGCGCCGTCTTTTCTCCCTATCCTCCCCTTTCGTCACAACCCCCTCTTCTTGCGGTGGTCTTCCATGACGTCACCTTCCGAATGCATATGCCTCCTTTATTCATGTTTACATCAACGTGCATGACTGCGCAGTTTAAGCCCTGGTTAGGTCGGTCCAAATGCGCATGTCCTTTATGTTTATATTCAATCTGGTAAAATCTACTACGCATTATTTTCTACGCTCAACTGGATTGGTCAGGTGCATATGTTGTTGATTTACATATTTCTCTGACATTAGTTCTGTAACTGCGCATTTTAAGTCCCACACTATGTCAGTCTAAGTACAGATGTCCTTCATGTTTAGATCTATGTCAATAAAGTCAAATCTACTACGCATTATGTTCTACGCAGTTGTTCAAGTGCATGTGCCCTGGTCTCCATATCAACATGGTTACATCTACGCAATACGTTCTAAGCATTTATAATTTATTAATTCGTAGGCTATAAACATATCAGTATTATTAGTTTGTTTAATCGTTAGTTTTCCTCGCTTTCACTACATTATCCATCTTCTGATGCAGCTGGTTCCATCCAGGTCGACCATCTACGTCGTTCTGGCTTAGAAATTGAGGGTTTCTTTTTCGCAGCACCGTTACAATAAAGAGCAAGGCATTTCGCGATGGTCGCTTCTAATGAAATCGCCAGCAAAATCATAATTCATAGGAAAAGGAGCCAGGTCTGCATCTGATATAACAGAGAAGCAAGAAGCCTGGCTACGGTGAGATTGCAATTTGTGAAGAGATGAGTCTTAATCAATCAATCAATGCACACTTAAGTTTAGACCTGACACACACTTAAGTTTAGTCCCAAATGAATACCATAATTATCATACTACTGTTATACTGCATACATTTGCTGAATCTGCAAACCCTCGCTTTTCTTTCAGATATTACATTCTTCTGATAACTAGTCACCCATGGGTAAACTGGATATAATACCCAGTGAAAACAGGATCTTAGTCCGTCCTCTAGCAGTGGCGTCGCCAGAGCTTCAAGGTTGGGGGGGCAAGGCATAGGAGGACAGAGAAATGAGCGTCCGAAGGACGATCGCTGAGGCGCGGAGCGCCGAGCAGGGGAGGGGTTTGGGGAGGGGGATGTGCCCCTCCCCACTTTAAATTTTTTTGAATTTTCATACTCTAATGGTGGCATTTTAAGCTGTCATAGGAACAAAATTGTTCTATTATTTCAGCGCTGATAGGAGCCAACTGTGACTCGTAGCTAAATGTTAAATGTTCGCGTTTTAATATAGTGACCGTATACGGCCTCGACCCTGCTCATTTTTCAATGAATTGATTGGCTTACATCCTTCATCACTGCTCGCCTGTTCGAATGGGCGCCACACCATTTAAGGTCCCCGTGCAAGGACCGTACGTGCTACCCCGATGTCTAAGATGTAGTTTGAACCGTATTTGAGTTTGACTACAGATAATATTAGCAAACCCGACATTTATTGAAATTAATATAAAAACTAGAAAACACATTCAATATCCAAGAACGCCACAAGCCTTAGGGTAAACAGATTGCTGACCAGACACAATTAGCAGACATAGTTTACAAATGGTATACAAACCAAACAAGAATTAAGGATTCAACTACCGAATCGGGAAGCCAAGCAGTGTTGATGCAGTTTTACTGGTGAACAATCGACAATAGAAACAGAACGCCGACTGCTTTAAACGACTGTACTCGGGGTTAAAGTGGGTGGGAATGCGCGGGAACGGCCTCCCACTGCTCTCGAGAATTGGCGGGCGAAGGAGTATTAATTCGTAGATATTTTTGTTCCCTTGTCTTAAAACCAAGATAGTGTGAATCAGTTTGCTATGTTTTGTCTCTGTATATATGTAGCTATTTCACAACAAGTATTATACCCACACACACGCCACATACATATACATACACACACATGCACGCACGCACACACTGATGCTTGCTTTTGCGTGCATGCGTTGAGCGATAATGCATCATCTGACTGCATCCCTGCAGATGTCGCTCAAAGAGGCAGGCATACTAATAATTTCCACATGTTGTCTTGGACAGCCTGTTGGAATGCGGCTGTGTGACTGGTGTAAATATATAGGTCACCCCATCATGACTGATCACTGCGAATAGGAGAGATAACAACATTGGACTTTTCCCTATTCTTCTGTATATTTTGTGTAAAGCACAATCCGTCATCTGTTGATTAGTGATTAGTGTTTGAAAAGAAAACAAACTTTGGAAGAGGAGAAGAGGACCTTCAATGTAAAATGTCAAACCACACACCACATAGGGTACCCCCCCTAAAAAACTCACCGGATTTGCACGAATCCCAGGACCCAGCCTGACCAGGGTTGGGGGCAGCTGCCCCCTTGCCCCCCGTGGCGACGCTAATGTCCTCTAGGCCGACCCCATGTGCGCCTTGTCTTTGAAATGGCATTAAATTAAGGATTCATAAGCCTTTAAAATTAGTAACAACGCAGTTCATCAAATTTTCGTGCACAACTCGTCAAATGTTTTTAATGATTCAATAACAATGTTCTTGAAACTGTGTAATTAGACCAATGTATAGCATCAAGAACTTCGGCGCATTCATCTTCTCCATTTAAAAGTTCAGAGCAGATTAAGTATTGGGTCATGGCAATATGCAATGAGATTCTGAAAAAGCGCTAAAAAGGCATTCATAGTTTTGCAACATCCTATCATATTCTGCGTAAAATCCGTGTAGTGGGCTAATACTCTAGGTCTGACAAAAGGTACGCGTCCTTTCAAACGTATTTACGCAATATCTGTATTCATACAAATAAAGGAATATTTGTAAATCACAGAGTTTCTGTTAGTAGAGAGAGGCCATAAGACCATGCTTATTATCTACTCTGTTACTGGTTGGTATCAATCAATCAATCAAACAGTAATTCTTTATTGAAGCCATTGAGAAGCTAAACAGAATTAACATGATTATTTCCATCATTAGCAACAAAAGAGGACCCGAAGGAGGGACAGTATAGTCCCGCTAGATGGGGTCACCTAAGTAAGAATTAACCCCGTAGTAAGCGACTTACAAGTTTACTTATGACTAAGTGACGTCCTTCGATCAGATCGTGCTTATATATAGGCCTATAGAGCCTGCTGCGAACGTTGGTGCACTAACGTTGACGCTCAGCGATGAATGAAACTCGGAGTAGCGATGCACTTAATTGCGAGAAATTGCATAGCAAATACGCATTATGAGCAGAATCCAACGAACAAATATTTAGATACCTACTTAAGAAGCTTATTATGATATCTGATCGTATCAATTCAAAAGCGAAAACGGTTCAAAACACTCCAGGTCGCTACACTTCATGTATTTAACCTTCTTAGGACGAAGTGGGGTAGATTTCTACCCCTGCGGTTTTTGGATGTTGATTGCGGAACAACTGTCGGCAGTTTGACATTCCATGTGTTTACAAGTTTAAACCTCTGACATATTCTGACACGAACACCATCACAATGTCGTATTGTCTGATAAAGTTATTTCAGTCCAAAGTGTCATGGGGTAGAAATCTACCCCATTCGTCGTCGACGTCAATACTTTTTCGTTCATAATGAAGAAGTATTTATAAAAGATAGTAGCTCATAATTACGCTGCAATTATAAATAAAGTGTTGATTCTACCAAGGAATTGAGTTTTAATACTTGCCAAATTGTGAAGCGGTCACTTTCCAATAGTGTGAGAATAGTACTATCCAAGATGGCGGCCAATATGGCCGACATCCTGGAAAGTAACATTTCACACTATTACCACTGCGATAGTTCGATTCCTTGATCTTGGAAGTATTACAATTGACACTTCATCTGTCACTGCAGCTTATCTATTAGCTCAGATATACATATTTTTGCGTATCGGCGTGTAACGACGTCCTTGGACATAGCACAAACATTCCCATGTAAATAATTATATGTATGTAGGTGTGATTGAATATTGAATAGATGCTAATTAATATGAGCATTTGATTAAATAAAAAACTTGTAGCCATGAAAGCAAGAGTAAATGTATGTCATATATTTTGGAACTAAGGCTCCTAAAATCGTTAGCATAATAGCAAGGCCTTGTAATTCTGAGAATATTAAACTATAGGCCTAGTGCTGCCGGTGATCCGTATGAAATGAAAAACTCAAATGAAAAAGTTGAACGTAGATTGTTGACACAACGATTACCGTTAGGATCTAAATTCTCGTTATGTAGGAGTGCCAGATCGCCCTGCGCGTCAGCGATAATATAGTATATTATCGGATCATCTTACTAAGTAAACACAGTTGACAGACGAATTGCAGTTGAAGCGAATAGAGTGTGTAAACAATTATTAACAATTTGAATAAGCGAAAATATATCATAGGGTTGCCACTCGTCCCAACTTTGTCGGCACCGTCCCGATTTCGAGGTAAATTTCCCGTGTCCCGACTTGACCTAGTCGGGACAGCCAAATGTCCCCACTTTCAAATTTGTGATCAAAAACACAATGTTGTGGCTTAAAACACAATATCCGTACTAACTACTGCTAATTGTTTTTCTATTGGTGACGGAGATGAGCTTTACAACGAGTTTACTTACCTTCGACCAGTTTTGCCGAAGCTTATAAGCATGCCAGACAAAGGTGCAGATCTTAAATGGGCTGAAATTTTTAAGCAACGAACTGATCAATGTTGCAAAACTTCATTGAGCTTGTGTTGTCGTTGCCAGTGAGCAATGCTCCAGTTGAAAGACTCTTTTCTATAATGAAGAACCTAGTTCTAACCAGCGTAACAGAATGTGCGCTGAACTTGTCAAACCTGAATTGCTTGCGAAAACAATTTATAGAAGGACATGTGCGTAGTTCTACAACTTGTTTTAGGACAGAAATCGTTGTTGAAAACTGTGAGGAGTAATTTAAAATACTTCTTTAAATCAAAATTATGATCATCGCATAAGAAGGCTGCTTGAAAACGTGATCTGATCGACAGAATCTGCATGACATTGTGTTCTTAAAGTTAAACTATTTAATAAAATCTCAGTCACAATTTCACAAAATTGCATAAATCAATGTTGCAAATTAACCATGATTTAGAATGTAATAGCAATACCACTCCTCTGGATCACTTCTATCTTTCGGAGCGCTCTACGGAGCTCTATCTTTTTCACAAAGGACGCTATGTCTGTCTCTGTCGACTGTCTCTCTGCCTGTCTCTCTGTCTGTCTCTCTGTCTCTGTCTCTGTCTCTGTCTGTCTCTCTGTCGGTCTCTGTCTCTGTCTCTCTGTCTGTCTCTCTGTCTCTGTCTCTCTGTCTCTGTCTCTGTCTGTGTCTCTGTCTCTGTCTCGTCTCTGTCTGATTGTCTGTCTTTGTCTCTGTCTCTGTCTCGTCTCTGTCTGTCTGTCTCTGTCTGTCTTTCTGTCTCTGTCTCTGTCTGTCTCTCTCTCCGTCTCTCTCTGTCTCTCTCTATCTCTATCTCTCTGTCTCTCTCTGTCTCTCTCTCTGTCTCTCTCTGTCTCTCAGTGTCTCTGTCTGTCTGTCTCTGTCTGTCTGTCTGTCTCTCTGTCTCTGTCTGTCTGTCTGTCTCTCTTTCTCTGTCTCTGTCTCTGTCTCTGTCTGTCTCTCTGTCTGTCTCTGCCTGTCTCTGTCTCTGTCTCTCTGTCTGTCTCTCTGTCTCTGGCTCTGTCTCTGTCTCGTCTCTGTCTGTCTGTCTGTCTCTGTCTGTCTGTCTTTTTGTGTCTGTGTCTGTGTCTGTGCCTGTCTCTGTCACTGTCTCTGTCTCTGTCTGTCTCTGTCGCTGTCTCTGTCTGTCCGCCCGCCCGCCCGTCCGTCTGTCCGTCCGTCCGTCCGTCCGTCCGTCCGTCTCTCTGTCTCTGTCTCCGTCTCCGTCTCCGTCTCCGTCTCTGTCTGTCTGTCTGTCTGTCTGTCTCTCTCTCTCGTAATCATATATGTGAAAACTGTTTGTCATTGAAGGCGTCGCTGTATCCTGGCGTTCGGCTCCTGCTGATGGTAGTCGGTCTCTGCTTTGGCTTAAAGGGAACGCAGGCTGCAGGAGCAGGAAGGGCTTTCCCAATTGTCTCAGAAAACTACGTCATCGAAAACTTTCAGCGCATCAATCCGAAACTGGTACAGTCGATTTTAGCTAAAACCACACGTGAAACAGATTACAAATCGGATGATGCTGATATTTCTATATATTTGTTTTGTTATGGTTGATGGCTATGATGATCATAATGATGATTATAATGATAACGATTAGGTTGATGATGATTGCATTATGACGGCTTTTCTTACTCTGACAGACTCTGACAGTATTTATAGAGAAATTAAGTATATGCCGGTCGCATTTAATAATTAATTTGACGTGTGACCGTCAGAATATGGGGACATCTTGATCCAAGGTCAGTTTTCAATTTATCTGCAGTCGATTTATGAATTTTAGCGCGAATTATTGGTTGGTCAAAGAATATCCTGCTGTTGGATTGATGTGATCAACCGCACAACTTCACGAATGATGAGTGTCTACAGAGCAAAATAGGACATAACAGGTGTTAGCGGCAGCCTCACGTTTACTATGGCGCTAACGAGAACGAGAATAATGATGACAATGTTGAAGCTGCTGATGGTGATAACTCTGTCTCAACTGATGGTTGATGATGATTATCATGACAGCATTATTTTTCTGTTGCAATAAATCACCTTTTTGCCGATTAGAGGTCTGTTGGAATGTAAATGGAGAGTGCACGTTTTCAAATAATCTATCGACTCGGCCAAATAACCGTTTAGGATTGGTGTGATGTTTGTCTGTCCATCTGTTATATTCGTGTATTAAAGAGTACACCGAAGAAACTTCATACTTGGCATAGGCCACCAAAGACACGCTCAAGCATTCCCACTATCTGCTGGACATGCTTACAGTGGTTACCTGACACCTCCCTCAACCGCTCAACTCTCTCTCTCTCTCTCTCTCTCTCTCCATAATCAGGGAGACGCCAAATTGAGCAGGGGTGAATCATGGTCCCAGGAATCATGTATGCCTCTATGTTTGCACTTTCAGGCAATATTGCTAAACTTAACTTTAAGTATCACGAAGAATCGATGATTGTGTCGTTTTTTGGTGAGTGAACCGCAGACCATGAACCAGAATTGATAGCTCGTCATTGTGAGCCTGATTTTGAGAATGACCATGACACAGCTTGCGTTGTCTGATACAGTAACACAGTTTGAAGACATCCCGTGTGTAAACAGTACGAAATTATTTCCAGTGATAGAGATCATAGAGTTCACTTTACGGAGCCATTGTCAGATAATGATAAAAAAATTGTCATTTCACTTGGTCCATGCCAACCTCAAGGACCATTTCCACGAGACCCAATGCAGCAGGACGCTGTTTCTCACGATCGTACTATACCAATAATAAGTATGCTACGTGCTAAATTCGATTGAGAAATCACTGCAATAATTATAATATTGTAATTTTTCTGCCTCATTCTTACAGCACTCATGTTTATTCTGTGAGTTTTATTGCATGCTTAAATATCAAATGTCATTATATATTTAGTTATGGTTATCTTGGTCAGAAGAACGCAAGGCTACAGGTCGAAACAGGGGCCAATGCGGGAACCTCTGCACACGGGCCCATGAAAAGCTAGCTACACCACTGCTCTCCGCGTTACTGGCCGAGCGCTCTAACCAACCGTGTCACCGTGCCCCATCAATCGGCCACCGAGCCCCAAACTATAGTTTGACAGTTGGCCTCTGACTTTACACTTGCAATGTTTGTATTCTGATTTATGGACACTTAGTTATTAGGTGTGTAGGCTGATACGCTGAACTTCAGACCATAAAACATGAAAGTAATAGCTAAAAGCAAAAAGGTGTTGGCCTCTTGTCTGAATCCCTGGTTCGACTTCGTATACGGCACGTTGTCGCTAATAAGGCACGATTCGTAAGGCACTCTACAGTCAGGCAGAGAAACCGGAAAACACTATCTTAGGAGATGGCATTTGCTCGTTTTGTACATGTTTGAGAATGCAGTGTGTCATTGAATTTTAGGAATGGGATCCAACCAATTTCCTGATCGATCTGTCTGGTCAGTATGCCAACTGTGACTTCATCGGTCGTCGTGGCAGTGTGGAAGTCGACAAGGAGACGCCCGAAGGCAACAGCATCGCAGGTTATGTGGACTACACGGACGGACCACATGCTGACGTCAACGAAGTCAATGTCTATCTGAAGAGAGTCATCGATAGATGGATGCACGAGAGACAGCTCTATGAGCAGGTCTGTCCTCATACTGTTGCATACAAACTTAAAAAGCTGATATCTCTTCTTATGAAACTCTTTGCATGATTTTATAAATTTTCTAGTTAGACCTAACGCATGCGCGCAAGTTCATATAATTATAAATGAAAACATACATACATACATACATACATACATACATACATACATACATACATACATACATACATACATACATACATACATACATACATACATACATACATACATACATACATACATACATACATACATACATACATACATACATACATACATACATACATGGTTACATACATATACACACATGAATGCTACGGTTATCTCTTTGCTGCTGAATTTAATATAGATTCAAAAGGCCGAACGATTCGGTTGCAGCGTTCGACCAGGATGCAACGGTCTTGTAGCAGTCGGCTGTTTGTTCAGCCCTGCTGCCTCTGGGTAAGAGAGATATATATCATGCGGACGCTGCCACTAATCATCATTTTAGTCATCTCGTTGCAATTTTCCCACAGCTGATTTTTATGATTTGCATGTGACCCACTCATTTAGTTATTCCATGGATATAATTATTTTCAAACGAACTCTTATTCGTTCGAAGATAATGATGGGCTAATTGAAAATTTTTAAACACTGCGTTTTCCAACAGAACTCAATCAAACACACGCTTATTAGCGTTGAAGCTGCTTAAAACGTGAGAGTGCAAGGACATAATTATGTTCTAGCAGAATTGACTGTGAGCTTGAAGCCAACAACTGACAACGGAAAAGGATCATATTACCGGTACTTATGCAGCATAGACAGTTCGAAGACTGAATTCAACAGCAGGGCCGTTTTTAACACAGGTGCAAACGGTGGGGTGCACCGCAGGCCCCTATAAGCCGCCGCGAGCCTCTGAGCAGAGTTTTATTGCTACTTGCTAAACGTCGGGTGCAAGTCTCAGTCTCACTTTAAATTTCTATGAAATCAAAAAGTGTAATAGGGCACTAGTGATCATATTGATTTAATTCACTATGTTTACTAATGCTTACTTACACGGTTTGCTTGCTTACTGACCCGCCACAAAGCACGTAACATGCACCCGCATTCCATAGATGATAGATCTATAGTTCCATGGACTGTGCATGCAAAATAGATACACCACTATATCTATGGTACGTCCCCACTCTCTGCTTACATGACCGTGAATTCGTGAAAACACCTCATTTTGACGCATTTATCATTTACCTATATACATGTAGTTAGCTCGATGTTCTGACTGAATTTAAGTAAGTAAGTGGTAAGTATATTCTTTACTGAACCAGCTGCAATCCGAATTCCGGTGTACATACAACATCTATAATAAGCAATCAATAGTCAATAAGAATAAAAACATTCCAACCATACAAGATTACACGTTTCTTCATGTTATGGTCAGCTAATGATAAAACACGGCCACGTGATGGGATCGAAGGGAATAGGCCAACAGCTCTATTGGAGGGAGAAACCTAAATGGAGAACATGGCTCGGATTTCCCAGGACCGCCGAAAACAGGCAGGTGTCGGCTATAAGGCATAGTTGTTCAAAGGTTGGGCTATCACTTGGGAGGTATCGCTGACGGATCAATCTGTTCATTACAGACTGGAGCATTCCCTTCTCCCTCTGGCTGGCAAAGCCCACCATGCCGGAGCAGCATAAAGCAAGCGAACTATCGTGGTGGCCCTCACCACATCGTAAAGCCCAGGGGCCAGGGCTTTTTGACGTTTACAATGCTTAAAAGTTAAAACGTTAAACTTAGCAAGTGGCTGTGCCTCTCGGTGACTGTTGCATGTAGCCTATGTATAAATAATATTGAGTTTGAAAATTCAATTATATTCCGATGCATTAGCAGCTCTGAAATTATGAGTAACTCATATAAACAAATCCGGATCGCAGAAAAAACAAGCGAGTGAAACTCGGAAGCTCAATGACTCAGCAATACAGTGTAATCGATTTGCAACTGGACCAAGTTGTTGACGCTTTCATGTCACAAAAAGTTAGACGTTGGATTTGGACCGTTTAGCCTGCATTTGCTGGGTATAACCAAACTGTGTGACTGTGAGAGATGAAAACGGACGTCGCTGATATTTTGGCCTATAACTGATATTTTGGCCCATAACATTTGCTCATTGGCTGAAGGCTGCAGATTTAAAGAATTAACTACATATTTGAGATTTATCAGATTTTATTGACAAATTGTTGTTATGTAGAGTTGAAGTGTTCTATTTAGGCCTACTCTCAAACAGTCAGTGGCCGCAACTTAATTACTAGTGTATAAAATTATAAGGATTATAACTAAGGGATAATGGAATATGAAAAAACCAACAGCAAACAAACGGCCGCTCGACCGACACGGGCCCCTGTGGAAACTATTTGCACCCACATTCGCAGAATCTTAAAAACGGCCCTGCTCATCTCCAACTATTTAAAAAACTTTCCAGCATTTGACTATGCTAATTATATTATCATTTCATTTGACACTTAATTCACTCCCACTCCTGAACATTATGTTTTCAACCTACACCCAACAGCGCTGGTACATAGGTGCCCTGCTTAGAGGGACTCGGGTCCCTTTAGGTCCTCCTGTTTCATCCCAATTTAATATTATCTGAAATATGATTATGTGTTATTGTACTTCTTTTTGGTAGCAATAAAGAACCTATGTTACATGTATGTTATGTCAAGGTCTAATTTGAGTTCGCCGGCCACCACGTGGCACCACCTTTACTCGAATCTAATATTAAAAAGCGGGAAGCGAACTGCGAAAACATACATGTTAAGCAGCAGGACTGTAACACCAAAGTATATTGATGTTGCTTTTGGAATATGTGACCAGTAGGACTATAATGTATGGTGTAAATTTAATAATAGCTTAGATCAAGACGTCTATTGTAATCGATTTGTTATTGAAACATGTTTTAGAAATGTACCACCAAGCAACCATACAGATCCAAAACATCCACCAGGTAACTGCAAAATCAGTTCTTCACTGACCGGATAACTGCAGATTCTTTTCTTTCGCAACAGTCAGCGGAATATTATAATCTGGATTCGGTTTCTATATTATTTGTCCAGGCTCCAGCTCAATGCACGCATTCATAATTATTTAGTATCGTTTGTCGTTAGCTTACGCTCTCTAGTTCTTTAATCATGTTATATACAAATCTCCCCAACTTATCTATTTGTTTTTCTTTGTGTTGCCATGTACCTATGCCTGTGTTTCGCTCTCATTGTCTGTCCGTAAATCTGTCTGTATGTCATTTATTCGCTCGTTCGTTTGGATAATAACTACAATCTGTATAACATTCTGTCTTTTTTAGCGAATCAAAATGCGTTGGCGTTTACCCCGGAACAATATGTAGTCGCGGAATTGGTCACTAACAATGTAAGTACATTCCACTTATGTATAAGAATGGATGTTGATGACAGTCTGATACATAATTACACATTTTTGCATGTATAGGCCTAACTTTTAAATACTTTGATTGCTTATATACTGTAGTGAATAGACGACTCTAAATCGCTGCAATTGTCTAACAGCTCGACAACTGCAGCTGCTCGCCACCAGAGCTTTATTTATATATACTACATGTATATATATTATATATATACTATATATATATATATATATATATATATATATATATATATATATATATATATATATATATCAAACACTGCGACTTTACTCTGTCACCGACGGATTAGTTCGGCAAAGTCTAACTTGAAGAGTACCTCTCCTAATTCAGTCCATGATGCATGGTTCCACTTCAACAGTCTGGCCATAAATCCAGATAAATCTGAGGCAATCATGTTTTGCTCAAGTCAACCGGTCTTCTTTCCATTCTCATTCTACGCCTTGCTGGCACTGCTGTTCCGCTTGTACAAACTGTCAGCGCATAATTATTGGGGGTGATTCTGAACAGCTATCTCACATTTCAACCTTCGCATAACAAACCTTGTAAAAAGTTGTAAATCTTGTTTCTATCTTATCAGCAAATCCTCACATAAATAAAGTCTGCTCTTACCAAAGATGTGTCAAAACCAGAGCCTGCTCTCTCTCTCTCTCTCTCTCTCTCTCTCTCTCTCTCTCTCTCTGTCTCTGTCTCTGTCTCTGTCTCTGTCTCTGTCTCTGTCTCTGTCTCTGTCTCTGTCTCTGTCTCTGTCTCTCTGTCTCTGTCTCTGTCTCTGTCTCTGTCTCTGTCTCTGTCTCTCTCTCTCTCTCTGTCTGTCTCTGTCTGTCTCTCTGTCTCTGTCTCTGTCTCTGTCTCTCTCTCTCTCTGTCTCTGTCTCTCTGTCTCTGTCTCTCTGTCTCTCTGTCTCTCTCTGTCTCTCTGTCTCTCTGTCTGTCTGTCTGTCTGTCTGTCTGTCTGTCTGTCTCTCTCTCTCTCTCTCTCTCTCTCTCTCTCTCTCTTCTGTTCAACCATCCTCGATACGAGGATTGTCCATCCACCTCTTCCTTGGTTTCCCTCTTGCTCTTGCTCCCGGTACCGTTCCTTGCATAATTTCTTTCTCTAGACATTCACCTTGTTTCCTCAAAATAAGCCCAAAGTAAGACAGCTTTCTTCTTCTACTTTTATATAAAATAAATACATAATAAATGTAATATATCAAATTCGATCAGCGGAATTAAACAATTATTGTTGTCTTTGAAAAAACTTTACCAACAACTGAACGTTTGAATGATAAAGCCTGCTACAGTTTCTTTCACTTACAAGAGTAGAGTCTATACGGCCTATTATAGAGCTATAGAAATAAAATCTGTAAATGAAGAAGTTTAATTATGCTATGAGAACTTAATTATAACAAACATCGTAACTTTGTAGAAGTGGGATCGTTCTCATTTTCTGGAGAATCTATCTGGTTTTGAGACAAGTTGCGATATGATTGGAAATGCTGACTGGCAGTTCACACAGGCCGAGACTTATGCGAGGAAATTGGGAATGCGATTCCTTGGTACCTATGGCTCTGCAGAGAACAGAGGAAGCACCCAAGACGCTCTAGAAAGAATACTGAAGGGCTTGAAGCAAGTAAGTCGCATCATTGTAACAGAACGCTATCTTCTTACAGACGGAGGGAAAGTTGCTTGTTTGTTGCTGTTTAATGACACTGTGTCATAACAAAGATGATTAGTGTCACCCTTCTCCTTTGCTACAAAGTTTCAGAATTAAGCCTTAATAGTGCACTAGTGCATCTACTAGATGTAGCTTAACCCCTAAAAACAATTTTCCTAGTATGATGATGATGATGATGATGATGATGAGGTTGGACTGGGAGCGCTTCTTAGTAGATTACCTTGAAGGGCGCTATATAAATACTCGAATAATAATAATAATAATAATAATAATAATAATAATAATAATAATAATAATAATAATAATAATAATAATAATAATAATAATACATAATAATACAAATAATAATAATAATAATAATAATAATAATAATAATAATAATAATAATAATAATAATAATAATAATAATAATAATAATAGTAACCCTTGCCCGGGTTCAAATTTTCCACCTTTGGGCCCGGGTAGTGGACCGGGGACGGCCGCGACCCCCGATATGCCTGACGTCTTCGTCGACGCCATGGACACGCTGACACCCGCAGCGGCGGTCCCGGAGTCCAGCATCGCTGATGGCCTCGCTGGGCCCTCCACCCAACTGGAGCCCGGTATCCAGGCACACACTTTTCAGCACTCGGTTTGCCAAGGGCCCACCCTTAAACACATCTGCAAGGGAGCGCGGGCATCATGCTCCCAGGCCCTGGTTTCGGCCCTTCGGGACATATGTGCCACACCGGGGTCCTTTGACAATTGGAGGGCGCTGTTGGGTTTCGCGCCTTTCATTTTGGCCAAGCCCCCGAGAGCGGGCCACAGGCGCAGTTTGACTAACATCATCAAGGGGCGTGTTGAGACATGGGTGAGGGACCCGGCGGGGTGCGGCATGGACCAACCATCGGGGTCCACCCCTGAGGTTCGCCCCCGCCGATCGGACGCCCTAATAACTGCTGTCAATTCGAAACTGGAGGACGGTAACATCCGGGCAGCAGTTCGCATTTTGTGCGAACAAAGCGTCCCCGCAATCCCTAACGCCCACAACTCGGACATCCTGCGTGAAAGACATCCGGTGGATCCTTGCCCCTCCAAGCTTTCTGAGCTTCCTGATCCGGCCTCCACGAACCCGCTTCAGATAACGGAGGCAGAGGTGGTCGAGGCAATCCGCTCCTTTCCTGCCGGTTCCGCGGGGGGACCCGATGGATTTAGGCCCAGCCACCTGCTCGATCTCTTGGGTCACAGAGAGACCGCCCCTGCCCTGATTGGGGCATTGACCGATTTCTCCAACCTCCTTCTAAGAGGGGGTTGCCTCAGGAGGTTAGGGCGATCCTTTTTGGTGGAAATCTGATTGCACTTACCAAGGATGGCGGGGGCCTGAGGCCCATAGCCGTGGGGTATGTTTGGCGAAGGTTGGTCGCAAAATGCGCCAACAAATACGCCCTGTCGAGGCTCTCGGGCTTCTTCGCCCCGCTCCAACTGGGTATAGGTGTTCCAGGGGGATGCGAAGCTGCCATCCACTCTACCAGACGCTTTGTCGCGGGCATGCCGCGCGATCATGTGGTTGTTAAGCTTGACTTTGCCAACGCATTTAACAGCCTGCGCCGCGACACAATGCTGGAATCACTCTTCACAGCAATACCGGAACTATACCAGTTCGTCCATCAATGCTACGCAGCCCCCTCAGTCCTCAAATTTGGCCATCATTTGGTGTCGTCCCAGATGGGTCCCCAACAGGGTGACCCTCTTGGCCCTCTTCTCTTCTGCCTCCCCCTCCAACCTGCCTTGCAGTCACTCAAATCTGACCTCCGCATTGGTTTTTTAGATGACCTTACACTGGGAGGTGACCCATCGGCGGTGGCGCAGGATATCCAATATATTTCCACTTTGGAGACTTCTTTGGGCCTGCGTCTGAACCGCCAGAAATGCGAAATCCTTATGTTGGCAATCCACACGATGCTAACGGTGTAAATACCGGATTCAGGAAACGCAGCGCATTGGCCAACGAAGGAAATATTGTTGAAATGTTGGGATGTATACATAGTGATCTATTCTTCCAAGATCGCTTCCTTCCTAACGATGTCAATATAAAGATACGTCTCGTCCGAAATAAAGACGCATTTTGCTTGATGTCTTCTGTCCAAGGAGCTGCATTTAAAGTTCGAATTTTGGAATGCAAGTTGTACATTAGAAAAGTAAAACTGAGTCCATCTGTGTTTCTGGCGCATGCAAAAGCACTCGAAGCCGGCAACGTGAAATTCCCCATTCGAAGAGGCGTTTGTAAAACCTTTACCATACCCAGAGGTAATCTCGATGCCACTCAAGAATGTCTCTTCTCTGGCCAGTTGCCCACTAGACTCGTTATCGGATGTGTTGACAATGATGCGTTTAACGGGAGCTACACAAAGAATCCATTCAACTTTAAGCACATGCAACTGTCACAGTTAAAAGTGTACTTGGATGGTCAGCAGCAATCTGTGAAACCATTGGAATTAAATTTCGCTAATAATCAGTTTATAAACGCGTACGCTTCGTTGTTCATGGGAACTGGAAAGTGGATGCGAGACGAAGGCAACCAAATAACAAGAGAGGATTTTCCGGGAGGATATGCTCTTTACGCCTTTGATTTAACTGCAGACTTAGCCGAAGGTGGCCATTTCAATCTGCTCAAGCAAGGAAATATTCGTTTGGACTTGAAATTTGCTCAAGCTCTGGCGAGTACGATTAATGTCATAGCATTCGCAGAGTTTGAGAATATCTTGGAAATAGATCGCTCGAGAAACGTGCTTTTCGATTACAAGAATTGAAAATGAATGGCAGCAGAATAGAGAAGATACTTCAGAAAGATGCAAAGTGTAGAGCAATGTTCTTGGGCGTGTTTGCGAGCGATAGATTACCTAAAACATTTGACAAAAGCAAACCTGCTCTACTCGTCTGTAATACAGACCCTCACGACAAACCTGGAAATCATTGGATCGTATTGTACATTGAAGATTCTACATACGGCGAATACTTTGATTCGTTTGGAGAACCGCCCGAAGCACCCTTCAGAACGTTTTTACACCGACATTGTGCGCGTTGGATTTATACCGATAGAAATTTGCAAAGCGTAGTCAGTCGATTTTGTGGACACTATTGTATATTCTATTGCATTCATAGAGCTAGAAACAAAACCGTTAATGCTATTACAAATATGTTAACTTTGGACACTGGTCTTAACGACTATCTGGTTCATAATTTTGTGTGTAACAGTTTAATGTACTGATGTTGTGTTTCTACTCAATAAAGTTTGATTAAATTCATGTCTTTTCGTGTTTGGTAGATAGATTATTATAGACAATGAAAGATAGTCGATAGTATGTGTGAGTGTGACGTCAATCCCTAATGAAGCCCTTATTCTATAATTCACAGAGTTGCAAGCTCATTGGATGAGTGTAGAAACTCCAAAAAGCAATGGCCTATAGTGTAAATGGCTAAGATTGTATATTTCTCTATGTGAGTGAAAGGCCCAAAACAATATGCATGTTGATTGCGTGTATTACAAAAACCTCTCAATTTGTGTTTAGGGAATATTCAAAGCCCTTGTAGCGCCAATGGAGGGGTCTAAATTTGATGTAGGCAGCTGCTGTGGCTCACACCCAAAGGGGTCTAAATTTGATGTAGGCACCTGCTGTGGCTCACACCCAAAAATAATAGCCACTTTGGAATGGGGAGGGGTAGGCACACGCACGCCCCACCCAAGAAGCGCAACCCTTGGCCAAATTTAATGGCCCTCTGTTTTGCCTGAGGCGGTCGTTTGACCTTTGACCTGTCACTTGGAAAAATTATGCTGATACTGGCAGTATGGTGAATTATGCTTCAACTGGCAGTAAGGAATTATGCTTATAATGGCAGTCGCCTATCCATCATCAGTGGCGACCGCCGTGAGGCGTCGTTTCTTTTTCAGCGTCTATCTGTCTGCATACAACGCTACAACTCTGTCACTTTTAACGGGACCTTTCCAGCGACTCCAGACGACGAGGCTTGATTTTCCAGACACTGTCCCCTGCTCCTAAATTAATTTTTTCCAAATCCTGAGGGATCATTGATACCTCGGGTCAACCAATATAATAAATAATAATAATAATAATAATAATAATAATAATAATAATAATAATAATAATAATAATAATAATAATAATAATAATAATATAATAATAATAATAATAATAATAATAATAATAATAATAATGTCTAAAATAATAATAATAATAATAATAATAATAATAATAATAATAATAATAATATCTATCTCTAACAACATCGACCGAAGCGGGTGAGGCCGCAAACCGGGCAGCCGCCGCCAAGACATTAAAATACGCCACAATCACCAGAACGCATGCTTTTGTGGCGGTTGCATTGGAGTCCAGCGGTTCCTGGAGTTCTGAAGGACTGAATTTTGTGCTCTCTGATTTGGGACGAAGGATAACCGATGCAACCCATGACACGCAAGAGACAAGCTACCTTTTCCAAAGACTCTCGGTAGCTCTCCAACGCGGAAACGCCATCTGCTTTTCGTCGACATTACCATGCTAGATTGTTCATAATAATAATAATAATAATAATAATAATAATAATAATAATAATAATAATAATAATAATAATAATAATAATAATAATAATAATAATAAATAATAATAATAATAATAATAATAATAATAATAAATAATAATAATAATAATAATAATAATAATAACAATAATAATAATAATAATAATAATAATCTAATAATAAGATAATAGTCTTAATAATCACATAATAATCTCTATAACAGCACCAAGTGCGAACTAATCACCGCCGATCTTTCCGGCGACGATTGGGACTTCTGAGACAGTTCACCCGTGTCGATCCATCCGCGGCCATGCTCCTGGGAGCGCCGCTCCTCCCAGCAGATGCTCTACTCTCCTCTTTGGACAAAAGCGTGGCCGACCTCGCAAGGGCTTTTGAAAGACTTCAGAGTATTGCCAGACAAGACGCACTTTTAATACTAAGATGCTCCCTGGGCTCGCCCAGGCTAATGCACACATTACGATGCACCAGCTGTCACGACCACCCACGCCTGAGGGACTACGACGAGTTGTTGAGAGGTGGAATCGAGCGGGTTCTGAACGTGATGCTGACCGACGTCCAGTGGGCGCAGGCATCCCTCCCGATTAAGATGGGAGGGCTGGGAATCAGGAGGGTGTCATCGCTGGCACTGCCCGCCTTTTTGGCTTCGGCCGCGGGCACCCTCCCCACTCAGTCCCTCATCTTGGGAACAACACTCGAGAACGCAGACACGGCCTACACTTCAGCGCGTTCGCAATGGATGCAACTCGCCAGGATTTCCGACCCAACGGCCGTCCCCAGTCACAAACAATCACAATGGGATGGGCCGTTGCTGCAGGAGGTCTTATCGTCGGTTAGTGGCGCACTGCAGGACCCTTACGACCAGGCCAGACTAAGAGCGGTGCAGTTCCCTCATGCCTCCGACTGGCTACATGCCCTCCCGTTGACCGCATATGATCTGAGGATGAGCGACGAGCGCCCACAAAAGCGAAGTCGCGGGAACCAGCTTATTCACAGGCGCTCAATCAAAACAAAATCGATAGGCAGGGGGTCAAAATCCAGAGAGTCAGGCAGGCAGACAGGCAGGCGGCTAAGGTGGATGGTGTTTGGTGTTCAGACGGCGAGGTAGGCAGGGAGAAGTGTTGGATTCAGGATAGGATTTGTCAAAAAGCGTTTTCGGTCGAGCCTCTCGAACACGACGACGAACAAACGAAGGAAACTTAAAAGATCTTTATTAACAGAAAGAATCAAATAAGTTAAATTTAAGTCAGCCCGTCAAATATCACAATCGCAGACAGCACACAGGTTGGCTGGTCTCGATTGAACTTCAATCAAATATCGTTACAAGAACACTTCTTCAACGTGCATAAATCTTCGTCAACTGGCTCCTTTGTACAGACGCTGCACCTTATATATAGGGTTCTGATGGATTCTAGAAAGTTCTATGACGTCATCGTACTTTTCCCTGGAAAGTCCTGTAGAACGCGTAGATTATTGATACATGCATTGGTCCGCTGTTGACAGTCCGTGGCGGAATTTTCCCTTAGCTGTAAACAATGTTGTTGACGCACAGCGGGTATTTTCCCCAGCCGCACGTGTCAGCGTAGACCACGACATTCCCTCCGCCCTCAGATGATGACACGTCTTCAGCACCATCTCGAACGGGTCATCACGATCAAGCTGAGCCGTCGGATCCCATCTCGTCACAACATGTACAAACAAAACAAAACACATCATTAAATCAACTTATCTACACAGTTTTCGGGCTCGATCCTCGGGTGCCGGGCTATTCCCCTTTCCCTCATGTCCCGAGTCACAACCGAGAAAGGAAATCAGCTACCGTGTTCTGACGCCCAGGACGATAACGGAAGTCTACGTTAAATTCCTGTAATGCTAATGCCCAACGAGTCAGTTTCGCGCTCTTGGGGCTTGCATCCGTGAGATAAGACAAAGGATTATGATCCGAATAAATGATTATCCTTGATAAGAATATCCACGACCGGAATCGTTTAAGTGCCCAAATTACTGCAAAAGCTTCTCTCTCAATTGTAGACCAATGCATCTGTGTGTCCGTGAGTTTAAGACTAGCAAAAGCAATTGGTTTCTCGTGACCTTCTTCGGTCCACTGAAACAAGCAACACCCGACCGCGGTGGCACTTGCATCTACACTTAAACCAAATTCCTTAGTGAAATCAATGGTATGTAATTGTGTAGCTTTACTGAGATCATCCTTTAACTTATCTAGTGCCTCTTGATGCTTTTGCTCCCAAGGCACTTTCGTAGGCACGTTATCTCGTGTCAAGTCAGTTATTACTCGTGCTTTCTCAGCGAGAGCAGGTATAAAATTTCTAAAGTAACTGAAAAAACCCATAATCCTTCTAACGTCCTTTTTTGTCGTCGGAGGTTGGATATCATTGATCGTAGCGATCTTGCCTGGATCAGGTTCGATACAACCTGACCCTACTATATGGCCAACAAACTTTATTTTGTTCTGTGCAAAATTACATTTCCTTAAATTCAAAGTAAGTCCTGTCTCCTCAACAGTTTGCAAGAATTTCTCTAGATGTTCCAAATGGTCATTCCAATTCATTGAAACCACTGCCATGTCATCAACGAATGGTTCGGTAAAACTTCGGACTGGATGTAAAACTTGGGTCATAGCACGAATAAAAGTATTGCTAGCGGATTTGAGTCCAAACGGCATTCTTGTGAACTCAAAAAGTCCTGCATCACATACGAATGCTGTAAGCCATTGATGTTCCTTCCGAACCGGGATTTGCCAATATCCTGATTTTGCATCGAAAACACTAATGAACTTTGCCCGTCCCACCTTCTGTAAGACGTCAGCAATGTCTGGGGTCGGATAACAATCACCTAGAGAATACTTGTTAACATGGCGATAATCGATTGCTAAACGAACGCCATTTTGACCCTTGGGTCCCTTTAAAACACAAACTACCGGACTGGCCATTTCACTTTTCGATGGTCGAATTATGCCTAAGGACAACATTTCTTCTATCTGGCGTTGCACTTCAGGTTTAAGTAGCTCCGGGACCTTATATGCCTTTAAACGCTTAGGAGTGAAATCAGGAGTTATTTTGATTTCATGTTCTAATACTGGACAGTACCCAGGTTTATCCACGAATACTGCCGAATGTCGATCCAAAACCTCAAAGAGTTGCTTTTGTTCCTCTTCTGACAGATGCGCCATGATCAAAGGATCAATACGCTTACTCGGGCTCACTTGTTCACGTTCTTCCTGATCTACAACCTCTACTACACCAAATTCCTCATCTTGATCAACAATTATTGAACAGCTATTAATCATTGCTTGTTCGAGTCGTTCATGGTACCGCTTGATCTTATTAGCGTGTAAATGTCTTTGTTTTCCCTCTATTTCTACTATATAGGAATACGGGGATTTAACTCTGACCACGGTTGCAGGTCCTTGCCATCGACTATAAAATTTAGAACTACCAAAATCTGGTGCTAATACTGCTACTTTATCTCCAACTTCGTATTTTCTGTCAGTACTGCGCAAGTTATAATAATCTGCATACCGTTTCAATTCTATATCACTATAGTAATCCGCATAAGCTTTCGCAAATTCGAGGTTTTCTTTCAGTGATTGGAGGTACTCTTCTGGTGATTTACCTAAGTTAAGAGGTAATTTCCGTTCGCCCGCCCATGATTCCTTCAATACACTAAGTGGACCACGAGGAAGAGTTCCATAAACCATAGTGAAAGGCGAGATATGAGTCGTGCCTGAGGGTTTTTCTCTAAGGCTCCAGAGAACGAAGGGTAGCAATTGGTGCCATCCACGAGGATCAGATTGAGCGAGTTTAAAGATCATGGTTTTCAAGCTCTGGTTGCATCTTTCAACCAATCCGGCTGCCTCGGGATGTCCAGGGGTATTGAATCTGGGACTACAACCCATTCGCTGCAAGAATTCCTTCGTCAAACGGCTAGTAAAGTTGGTGCCACAATCCGAACTAATGATTCTTGGAATAGAAAAAGTTGTGAAAACTTGCAACAGAGCTTCACAGACTCCCTTTGCGTTCAACGATCTAAGGGGATAGGCCATCGGCCAACGAGAAAATTTGTCCACCAGAACTAAAGCATAATTGTACTTAGGTTTCGATTTATTAGATTCTCCAGTCACTACCATAGGGCCAATACAATCCATATTTAGATGGTTAAAACAGAGTTCATCCGCCCTCGGAATAGGAGTAATCGGGACTCGATCTGCAACTTTAACTGGAGTTCTAAGTTGACAAATTTGACAAGATGCACAATACTCGCGAATTCTCTCATCCATTCTCGGAAACCAAAAGTTTAATTTGATCCGGGCTCTCGTTGCCTTAAAAGCCATATGCCCAGCACATGGGGCATCGTGTGCTACTCGCAAGACAACCCCAATTCTATCCTCCGGTAGACACAATTGATTTACCTTATGTCCCATAATCTCCCCTTTATGGTACAGGAGATTATTGTCTGTGAAGAAATTATTTTTATTCTGGTTCGCTTGTTGCCAGCAAGGCCTAAGATTGTGACAATTTTGTTGCTCTCGCAACAAAGTATCATTATCCGCTTTTTCCTCACCAGATTTAAACTCTGTCGACTCAACATCGAGGAAATTATCTGAATCATCAACTGGTTGCTCCTGGGAAGATTCATTCACTTCCTCATCCTTAACGTCTGACTGCAGGGATTCGTTGTTGTTATCCTTCTCAATTTTATCTTCCTTTACCTCTTCATTTACCTGTACTGATCGATCTACACCAACCGCCATCACTACATATTCCGAACTCTCCATTAATAGGTCTACAATATGGGGTGTTAGAATAACCCGTTCATTTAGTTCAGGGACTACAGCAAACATGACGCACAAAGATGGCGCAATATTCGTCGTTCCTTCCGATGGATTAGCTAATTTCAATTGTAGGTATACCACATCTGCCTTACATCCTTCTCCCTGAAAACCAATTATGTTAATCCGTTTAATCACAGGCAAGTTTAGTGACTCAATTAACTTCTTATCAATACAACAAATTTCTGCTCCTGAATCAGATAACGCTGGTTGAGAAGGGAGATCTTCAATCTGTACATTGATATACGACCTCTCGTGTAGTCCATCAATACTATTATCGTATACTCTTACAGCAATTTCCGATTTTACTGGTTCGAGGTTGTCCAATAAATTCCCTTGCCTTACCTGTTCAGATACCTCATGTGCCACGTTGACCTTCTCCACCAATGAGTCGATCACCTCCTTAGTTGGGTTCCCAACCATACAAGCACCCACCTTTTTATAACTTCGATTGGTCGGGCACTCCTTTGCCCTATGACCCTTCTGATGACACAAGAAACAGAGACCCTTCACCTTGGCCTCCTCCTGAGACATCTTCACACCTATCTTGGCTTCACCCCTTACTTCCGGTCTGAAAGACTTAGGCTGAGCTGTCTGGTTATTGACTTGGACTTGTGGTTGACTTCTCGTCCAATTGTTATACTTCGGTGTCGGATGACTACGGTACACCAAGTCACTCCCACCATCATGTGACGCTACATAAATGTCAGCTGCATTAGCTATACCTTCACAGCTCAACCACTCCTCTTTTTCTTGGGCCAAGATATAATCCAAGCAAGCCTTCGACAAGGACTCCTTGAGCCGATCCGCCACCAGTAAACTTACAAGTTTATCAAACTCGTCAGTTATCCTTCTGCTTTTCAGATAATACATAAGAGCAACACGCAATTTAGATGAATAGATCGTAAAAGATTCGTCCGATGCTTTATGCATCGTCCAAAATCGGGTTCTAAGGGTTGAAGGGCTTATCTTAAATTCCCTTAGCAAAAACTCCTTCAAGAATTTGTAATCATTGAGCTGTTCCTTAGTTAGGCGCATAGTTAATGCCTTAGCTCTTTCACTCAAATTAGCCAACAATAATTTTGCTCTAACATCTTCATCCACCTCATACACATTAAACAAACCATCCAAGTGATCAAAGAAACCTGGAATTTCTATAGGGTCGGAGGGGAATTTCCAAAGAACATTCTTAAGTGCATCACTATAACGCTTAGTGCGGCTTGCTAAAGAATTTCTAATAGTTTGTTCTTCCATCTTTTCCTTCTTTTCCCTTTCTTCCTTCTCTTTCCGTTCCTTCTTTTCTCTTTCATCCTTCTCCT
This sequence comes from Aporrectodea caliginosa, assembly GCA_020284085.1. Lineage (NCBI taxonomy): Eukaryota > Metazoa > Annelida > Clitellata > Crassiclitellata > Lumbricidae > Aporrectodea > Aporrectodea caliginosa. The sequence continues at coordinate 184,828 of JACEVL010000010.1, forward strand.
TCTGTTCCTTCCTGTCTCTTTCTTCCTTCTCCTTCTGTTCCTTCCTTTCTTCCTCTCTCCTCCTTTCCTCCCTTTCTTCCTTCTCCTTCTGTTCCTTCCTTTCTCTTTCTTCCTTCTCCTTCTGTTCCTTCCTTTCTCTTTCTTCCTTCTCCTTCTGTTCTTTCTTTTCTTCCTCTCTCCTCCTTTCCTCCCTTTCTTCCTTCTCCTTCTGTTCCTTCCTTTCTCTTTCTTCCTTCTCCTTCTGTTCTTTCTTTTCTTCCTCTCTCCTCCTTTCCTCCCTTTCTTCCTTCTCCTTCTGTTCCTCATATTTACGGATTTCGAACTCCAGACGGCGCTTCTGCAGTTCGTAAGCGGTCTCTTCTGGAGATGCTGGACTAGCCTTGAATTCTTCTTCCTTCTTTCCTATCTCCAAGGCCCATTCTTCCATCAATGTATTCCTATCCCAAGTCATAACCTCATCTTCGTCCCTTCCTGCCTTTATAAGATACATCCTAAGGCGCTCAGACGACCTTTTATGAATATTCGCCTGCATCTCTGCTGTCAACGCTTCCATTTTTACAAACAGTCAATCAACAGTAGACAACCAGGAAACAGACACCACGCAGGAGACACGCCACACAAAAGGAAAATTCCACACAAAACAAAGTGTGACTACGCAGTAATTCCACACCACGCTAACTACGCAGTAGCCAAAGAAGTGCACTCGCCAAGTACGCAAAAGCTACACAAGCTCGCGCAAGCCTGGCCTCGATCCTTACGATGGATCAAACTACAAAGAAACAATCAGCAGAAAATAGGAAAGAAAGACAATAGCCGCCCCCAACTCGGTTGCAACTCCACTCTCTTCTCTCCTTCCCAGCCCCGACAACACCCAGGATCTTACCCGTATGTTGACTGCTGTCTTCTGCCGTCTCAGTCGAACGACGCGCTTCGTCCGTCAGCTGTCGTCTGCCGATCACCCGTCCTTCACGGTAGAAAGGCGTCTCGATCCGTTCACTGTCTGAACAGACCGTCTCTCGATCCGCCCGTTGCCTGAGCAGACCGTCTCTTCGGGTTGACTCCTTCCTCCTCCGGTTCGCTTCTTCTTCTTCACCGGATCCAACACCGATGATCCCGCTTCTGACACCAGAAATGTCGCGGTCGAGCCTCTCGAACACGACGACGAACAAACGAAGGAAACTTAAAAGATCTTTATTAACAGAAAGAATCAAATAAGTTAAATTTAAGTCAGCCCGTCAAATATCACAATCGCAGACAGCACACAGGTTGGCTGGTCTCGATTGAACTTCAATCAAATATCGTTACAAGAACACTTCTTCAACGTGCATAAATCTTCGTCAACTGGCTTCTTTGTACAGACGCTGCACCTTATATATAGGGTTCTGATGGATTCTAGAAAGTTCTATGACGTCATCGTACTTTTCCCTGGAAAGTCCTGTAGAACGCGTAGATTATTGATACATGCATTGGTCCGCTGTTGACAGTCCGTGGCGGAATTTTCCCTTAGCTGTAAACAATGTTGTTGACGCACAGCGGGTATTTTCCCCAGCCGCACGTGTCAGCGTAGACCACGACAATCATCATCATCATCATCATCATCATCATCATCATCATCATCATCATCATCATCATCATCATCATCATCATCATCATCATCATCATCATCATCATCATCATCATCATCATCATCATCATCATCATCATCATCATCATCATCATCATCATCATCATCATCATCATCATCATCATCATCATCATCATCATCATCATCATCATCATCATCATCATCATCATCATCATCATCATCATCATCATAAACATTGCTTCCTAGTCCTACACGAGGACTGGGCGCCTGTTTATGGCTGCCTCTACTTTATGATTACGTTATTATTACTATCTATCTATCTATCTATGAGATTTATATAGCGCCCCTTCAAGGTTACTACTCAGAAGCGCTCCCGACCCAGGCCCGGTCAAAAAGGAAGGTCTTAAGTAATTTATAAAAAGAAGAAGAGAAGTCTCGTGGAAGAGAACGCAGGTCAGAGGGGAGACCATTCCAAAGAGAAGGACCCACTGATTATTACTATACCTTATTATTATTTCTGTGTTTTATTTTCTATTCAATCTCTATATCCTTTATCACTCATGTTAGCATTTCTGCGTTTTTGTCAGATTGTTTATATCAATTAAACGAATATACTAAGTCTGTCGTGATTCATACTACTAGTTGTGCCACTGCCAGCTCCGCACTACAGTTGCTCGCTCACTTACTCCAGACGCCATGGATACATTCATCCACCACTCTTTCATCACACCCCGACTAGATGACTGTTGCTCACTTTATGTTGGTCTCCTAGCTTGTCGGTTGCCTGGAACGTGTCCTGCGTTCCGCCGCACGCCTTTGCGGTCGCATTCCCAGATTTGGCCATGTTTCTAGTTCTATGCTGAATGTGCTCCACTGGTTCCCCCTCCAGCAGCGGATCTCTTATCGGATCATCGCTTTGTTTTGGCGGTCTTGCTGGGCCTCGCTCCAGCCTATCTTCGCGAGCTCTGCTGCCTCACCTTGAGTTCTCCGGGTCGTCGCTCTCTCCGCTCTACTGACCGGGGAGTGCACATCGTCCCTTTTGCCCGTACAGCTCGTTCTATGTCGTTTTTCAATGATAATTACGCTTGACGTCTTTTATTGTAGGTGAATCGAGCGCGTCGTGTTGGCTGCAGTCTGATTCCTGACTGCAAGCAGAATAACGGCAAGATGTACGTCGTCGTGTCTTGCATCTACGAAGAGGACTAGGTCAGCCGCAGTTCATTCGTTTTCATCTTCTGTAATCTAATTCTTCTATTTGCTTCTTTCTGGCTTCATCTGCCAGAACGGTTCTGCATTATCCTTCAAATAATTAATATGCTAATTTGGAATGCATGCTGTATGCTTTTTCCAGTTCCTTAAGCTAGCCCTGAGGCAGCTACGGGTATGGAGTGTTAGCGACTTAATTTCCTTAGCCTCGGCATATTATGAGGACGGGTGGCCAGTCCTCTTCCTCACCGTCGCATCTTCCCACAGACAGCTAGTGTAGGTTAGTGTACTCGTCATAGCCGAGTTGTCAAGGGGGCGCAGAGGGAATAGAAATCTCGAACAAAACATCTGCCCTGGCGGTATTTGAACCCCTGACTCTCGATTAGCAGTTCAGTGCGCTAACCACTACAGTATCGAGTTTCAGTTTGAACCTGCATAACATAACATATAATGTCGGACAACACATGGTAGCATCCTCGAACAGAGCGCAACACCGTTCTGCATCGAATTGTTGTCAACGTCAAAATGTCGGATAATAACGCGCAATATGTTGGTGGTTGGAGGAAGATCATCACCAGAGGCGCGTTTATAGAAAACAGGACCCAAGGCGCAAACATCTTTGGGGCCCTTTTGAACTTGTAGACAAAGAGTCTGAAACTCTGGTGGTGCTTAGCCTATTATGTGCAAAGACCTACGAAATTGAACTTGAAGCCGTTTTTGTCACACACGACGTTTAAGGTTCCAACAATAATTTTTTGCTCATCCTCTCAATAGGCCTATGACGTCTTTCTCGGCAGTTTCGTCTAAAAACAAAGCTCGCTTAGACCTACTTTGACGTTTTCTGCAATGTCGTAATTGCTTTCAATACCAAGTTTAAGTTTTGCCTCGGTCTCTATTTTGGGGAAATTTTCTCTGACGTTTGAGCAAAGTTTTTTTAAAGAATTAAATAATTCAAATTCGACAAACATAGCCATTGATCCTGCATAGATTGGCTGGTGGCATTTATTCTTTGCATAAGTTGCGTACTTGTCAATTTTAGATAAACAAAAATTGATTGATTCATTGATTGCGACGAATTGCACAATATTGTCATTAGAGCTACGTAGGCCTATCTTCTTTCGTTTTGCAGCTCCAGAAAATTAGCAACGTTTCATCGCGTCAGTTTTGTAATCAATATTATTTTAATACTATTAAAATTTCAATTACTAACTATTACTTACTGGTTATCAATACTAATAAAAGTTTTAAACGCTATAAATGACTGAATTACCAGACTAAAACTTTCAACACGCAGGCCTAAACTGCAGCAGACGCCCGTTGTTGCTTGTTGCTAACAAGTTTGATGTTATTTTACACAAAAATGAATTATTAGACCAATTGCTGCCCAAATGAACAAAGCAATTATAAGTTACGACAATATACTTTAACAATCACAATTATATACTTTTATATGAATGCGAAGCTGTAAAAATATATGAAAATAATATTTAAAATAATAATAAATTTTAAAATGTTATTTTTGATTATTGAAAACAAATTAAATTCGTTTGGGTCCCTCCAAGATTTGGGGGCCCTAGGCGCGCGCCTAGTGCGCGCCTAGGCGCCTACTGGTAAACGCGCCTCTGAGCATCACAAATAATAATTATTGTGAGAGTTATTAAGAGTCGTTTTTAATTAAAGAAAGAGCACAAAAGCAACTGCACTCAGGTCAGGATACTTTATTTCATGGTTGAAGTATCATTTACACTAAGAGAAACGACGGACTCTACTCGACATTCACAGCAGTAAGACTTGCAATTTAAGAAGACTAAGTGCAGGATTCACGAGTTAACGACAAGCATATTACAACACTGTCATACGATTGAGACTTCAAATTGGCCAATGACCACCGGGATCATACAAGTGTTCAGATGTCTGGTATGAAATTATTAGGATTGGCATCGACATCCCAGTCTCCATAACTACAACGACTTCTGCTTCCGAAGGCATCTTCATAATTAACCGTTCGTTTGGCATCCTTGGCCATTATTTCTTCAGGCTCTTTACTTTCCACTTCTACCACCGTTGCTTGTCTTTCTTAAGAAACTTCTTGCGCTTCTTGTCGAATGTAGTATAGTCTATATTGGCTCTAATAAGCCTTATTTCTCCTTTTCTTGACACCAGGTCCACTTTTTCTTCGGCAAGCTCCGGTAACCCAGGTTCGCATCGGCTGCCTCTTCTACAGTGCCTCTAAGAACATCTCAGAATTGTGGGCGAAGCGATGAAGCCTTAGTAACATCAGTGGTAACCGTAGTCGTAAAATCCAAATTTCTAAAGTGCTACTCTAAAGCTAAGCGCAGGGCACCAGCTTATTAACGAGCGCTCGCCCTGTCATCATTAAGTTGATTCTGTGATTTACAGGTGTCGTTAATAACTGTTTATACATTTCTTTATAAATTTCTAAATACAATACAATATACAATACAATACAATATGTGTAGAAGTCTTATGCTGTTAATAGAAACGTATGGTAATTGAACTGTTGACATGATTGATTATACGATAGAGAATGGAAAGATTCTACATCTTTTCTCGAGTTAACGCTACGCTATAAATTGGGCGAGTTAAAGATACGAAGCTCCATTCATTGAGAACTATAGGATATACAACTACGCATTTATACCTGGGTTCGCCCGATTTATTTTTCACTGCGTGTTTTGTCACAGCTCTTTTTCACGGTTTTTGCTTCGTGTATCTCAACTCTGATATATCGTTTTCGCTTGATTTGCACAGTAAAAAATAGTTTAGGCTTTCATGTATTTCACGGCTTCGCCGTGGCATTGCATAGTAACTGTTAGCCTGAAAGCCCGAAATGCCTTGCCATTGCGCTTGATTCGCATATTGACCTCGTTGTCGTTATATGTAATGGGATTATGAGAACTTAAAATGTGTATAACTCTGAATTTAAATGTTTTATCAAGTGGAAAGTAGTTGCATTGACCTAGAAATAATTCGTCCGTGTATTTGAATTTGATGTTCTCCTACGCATCGGCGCCGTCGCTTCACCCCCGTCGCTTCACCCCCGTCGCTTCACCCCCGTCGCTTCACCCCCGTCGCTTCACCCCCGTCGCTTCACCCCCGTCGCTTCACCCCCGTCGCTTCACCCCCGTCGCTTCACCCCCGTCGCTTCACCCCCGTCGCTTCACCCCCGTCGCTTCACCCCCGTCGCTTCACCCCCGTCGCTTCACCCCCGTCGCTTCACCCCCGTCGCTTCACCCCCGTCGCTTCACCCCCGTCGCTTCACCCCCGTCGCTTCACCCCCGTCGCTTCACCCCCGTCGCTTCACCCCCGTCGCTTCACCCCCGTCGCTTCACCCCCGTCGCTTCACCCCCGTCGCTTCACCCCCGTCGCTTCACCCCCGTCGCTTCACCCCCGTCGCTTCACCCCCGTCGCTTCACCCCCGTCGCTTCACCCCCGTCGCTTCACCCCCGTCGCTTCACCCCCGTCGCTTCACCCCCGTCGCTTCACCCCCGTCGCTTCACCCCCGTCGCTTCACCCCCGTCGCTTCACCCCCGTCGCTTCACCCCCGTCGCTTCACCCCCGTCGCTTCACCCCCGTCGCTTCACCCCCGTCGCTTCACCCCCGTCGCTTCACCCCCGTCGCTTCACCCCCGTCGCTTCACCCCCGTCGCTTCACCCCCGTCGCTTCACCCCCGTCGCTTCACCCCCGTCGCTTCACCCCCGTCGCTTCACCCCCGTCGCTTCACCCCCGTCGCTTCACCCCCGTCGCTTCACCCCCGTCGCTTCACCCCCGTCGCTTCACCCCCGTCGCTTCACCCCCGTCGCTTCACCCCCGTCGCTTCACCCCCGTCGCTTCACCCCCGTCGCTTCACCCCCGTCGCTTCACCCCCGTCGCTTCACCCCCGTCGCTTCACCCCCGTCGCTTCACCCCCGTCGCTTCACCCCCGTCGCTTCACCCCCGTCGCTTCACCCCCGTCGCTTCACCCCCGTCGCTTCACCCCCGTCGCTTCACCCCCGTCGCTTCACCCCCGTCGCTTCACCCCCGTCGCTTCACCCCCGTCGCTTCACCCCCGTCGCTTCACCCCCGTCGCTTCACCCCCGTCGCTTCACCCCCGTCGCTTCACCCCCGTCGCTTCACCCCCGTCGCTTCACCCCCGTCGCTTCACCCCCGTCGCTTCACCCCCGTCGCTTCACCCCCGTCGCTTCACCCCCGTCGCTTCACCCCCGTCGCTTCACCCCCGTCGCTTCACCCCCGTCGCTTCACCCCCGTCGCTTCACCCCCGTCGCTTCACCCCCGTCGCTTCACCTCCGTCGCTTCACCTCCGTCGCTTCACCCCGTCGCTTCATCCCCGTCGCTTCACCCCATAGCGAATTCAGGTGCTGCCCTGAAATTGCATCCGTGTAGCTCCACACACTATATCGTTCCCGCTGGAGAAAATTCACTCTCATTGTCTGATTGGTTGCAAGATGACGGGCTTGACCTAGATTTTAACGGATTTTACTGTCACCATATCGAAATTTAAGGTGTCCATAATTATGTCGGAATTTAAAGTAAATTGCAAGCTTAAATTAGTTGCGTTGACCTAGAAAATTGCATAAGATCGTTTTGTAAAATTTTCATATCGCTAGAACATTTTCGTTCGCGAGCCTTTAGTGGAACAGACAAACAAATAGAAGGACAAACTTCTCAGAATTATAGCAGAGGTTAAGCGTAATCCAAAAAACGCACAGAGACCTACACTCCTGTCGTCTGACCGTTGCGTTCGTGTGGATCCTCCTGGCTTCAGGATCCAGGGATTCTAATGTTGAATTTTAGACTTTCAATAACTGCGGTCAATCACAAATGAAAATGTGTGACGCAAATTTTATGATAGTTAAAATAC
>JACEVL010000010.1:197500-247500 GCA_020284085.1 Aporrectodea caliginosa
ATTTTGTGTGTAGGCCTATTCACAATGACATGTGATGCATACCGTAAAACACATTCAGCCTGTAACTTGACTATTTTTTTTACCTTGGTACGTAAGCAAAGTATAAATAATAATTCAATAAGGCGATAACTCCATGAAATATGAACATAGACAATGCATACAACCATGGATATACATTGAACGCCAGCTAGGGGCCGTCCATAAATGACGTCACGCACCTAGGAGGAGGGGTTCGTAAATTTGTGACGATGTGTGACATGGGGTGGGGGGTTTGAGAAGTGTGACGTCACCTCAGGTCTATGTAATTAAATTTAACAATTAACAACAATTTAATTTTAAAATAACAGCACTAATTTTGAGTATTAAATTTTCATTATTTTTTAATTATTTTAATGTATACGTGCACCATTATTAATAATTTTCTAATTATTTAAACATTTGTCACCATCAGATTTTTAATATTCATGCTCTCCCTATTTGTTCCATGAATGAAGGAGCATGTTGCTTCGCCATGGAAGAATGGAGAAGCACAAATTCTGTAATTTGTTGATAAATTGTATATTAAGCATTTTAATTCTAATGATTCTTCCAGAGCTTTTCATTCTGTGGACTGTATATGTTATTTTTGGTAATTCTGCTCTTTCCATTCTGCTTTGTTCTACTACAATAATATATTCTGAACATCTATAAATAATTGGTTAGACCATAAATATTCAGGTTAATTTTATGCTAATATCAGCTTTCCAACGACTCTTTCTTAATACCTGAGTTTCTCCTTTAGGCCCTAATACTACATCAGAGTGCTGTGCCACATTAAACACTTAGTACAACGACAATAAATGTGATTTTAAATATGTTTTATTATCAAATGGAAATTTGGTTTTATGGGGGGAGGGTCAGAGCTTTGTGACGTCATTTTTCAGGTGGTGTTACTTTTTGTGACGAAGTGTGACGAGGGGGAGGGAGGATCAAAAATCGGCCAAAATAGCGTGACGTCATTTATGGACGGCCCCCTAATTCGTGTAGTTCTCAAGCCAGTACATTATAATCATTCAAACAAGTTCACGACTTATGCACCTGGAATCTGCAAGCGCTCAGGAAAATGCACTTGCATGCAAGCTGGCTTGTGCAGATCGGAATCAAATGTATTATAATTATCATTCATCTTCAGGATCCTATTAAAATATGCCGTACATTACTTGTACATTACATTGTACATTAAGTTTAAAGTCCTTGCTTTAGTCCTCAAATCAAAACTGGGTCTTGCTCCAAAATGCCTCAGGCATCTCATTCGTCCTCCTCTTTCCGCATCTTCTCATCGGCCTCTCCGATCTCTGGACCGGCTGTGAGCGGCGCTATTTGAATTACTAATTACATTACATTACATTACGCGCCACTTAATAGTTTTCTTGAAGGGGCGCTATGCAAATGTTCCATATGAATTATTTAAGTCAAAGATGGGCAAAACGGTAGCTCATTGTAACGTGTGCTAGCTACAGACACTCCAATACATGTTTTGATTTAAAATCTCAATTTACTTATTGTATTGTTTCATTTTCGCGTCAAACTTAACCTAATTTTGTCAATGTCTCATTTTCAGTCTTGCGTAGGCCCCTGAAAGGTTCGTAAAGTCCTTATAGTCACAGTGCCTACTGTGCCTCATGGGTAATACGGCCCTGTGCACAGATGAGTCACATGAATTCTTTTACTGAATTTCTTACACAAATTCGTTAAACAGAGAACATAGAGGTACGAAATGCAAGACTAAATCAAAGCAAAATTTACTTGAGTTTTTCTGTAACTAAAATTAGTGATGAATATAGAAAACTGTAAAGTGCGTTATTCAGGACTGTAGCTCACCATTAGGCCTACAGACGATAGCCGAAATAATTATAGCCTACTGTAGGCTACTCGTAATATCACAAAAGGTAATATCACAAAACTAGCATGTTCGCATGATGTCCACAAAGTAATATGTCTATAAAGCCGGCTATATTGAGACTTGCGACCAAAATTGGTGCCTATCAGCAATATCTCCGTTAAATAGTACTTTTAAAGCAAATGTACCCAGTCTCTGCATGGTATGTTGAACAGCCTATCGCTTATTATGTTAACATCATCTGTTCTTCCAATACCACGGTGCAGGCCTACTAAGTACTACGGTTATGCGTGATCGCTGTATTTAGCCGAGTGTATAGTAGCCCAGTCCTCCATGCTTAGTAGGTGTCATACTTACACAGATGCATGGCATGATGACTTGTTAAACTATTTGCAGGCAGATTATCGATTTCGCATCTTTATTCATTATATATAACACCCTTATTCATAAATAAATAAGTAAGTAGCCATCTAATAATGCAAAAAACCGCAGACTTTTCACCAAATAGACCGCTGGTGCTAAATGTTACTGTCGCTGAATCGAAAAACCAAAAACGGCCAGTAAGATACTAACAGCCTTAAATGAGCGCTTTTGAGTTCTCGTCACGATATTAACTATTCGAAGAATGTCGAGTTCATTTGTAGCCCATGCTACAAAGTTTAAATATTCGAAGTGTAGTGCCCGATAAGACTGCATCCGCGATGTTCTTAGCAATAGTTGTTGTGCTGCTGGAATCTTTATATTCCAGTTCTGGAGACTTACAGGTGAAGCACTTGGAAATTCCGAACGGTTCGTTTTTGACTCATTGCTGATCTTTGCATACTGTTTCCAACAATAGCAATTATAGGCCTACCCGCGTCTTAGAATTACTTGAATCATCTGTTGAAGTTGCTATTGTCAAAAGTGGCTGTTAACATTGTAGCATAGACTTGGATGACTGTCGTTTGGGCAAACTATAGGTGCGGAAACTTACAAACATCGGTCTTTGCGATATATATCAGATTGTATATCCTGTCATTGCGTCTGCCACTTTTTTTCTAAAGCCATTACTACTGTCCTTCGAATTTGTATTTTCTTCCATCTTTCTACTTGCCATGATGGAATCATCCCTTTCTACGCTATCTTGTGTCGCATAGTCCTATGACATTCCATCTGTATCTTTATAATTCTTTACCTCGTGAGGCTTACGCTCCTTGCATAATAAAGTTCCTACCTTCAAACTCCCTACGTTATATTGCTGTTGAGTAAGAATTAAGGATAGTAGAGGTGTTAGTACCAGCGGAAGTTATAACGTTGTTGGTATTGAGATAAGGCAGCTACGCAGTTTCCGGCAGTTAAGCAAATGGCCATTTGAGATCTACGCTGGATGCGCTGACGGCCTGTGATAGTTTTATCTAACTTATTCTATTCTCGTTACGATGCCTTTTCACAGTGGCGTACCGAAGGAGGGGCAGGGGCGAACCGCCCCGGGCGGCACTTGTGCAGGGGCGGCAAAATAGGGTTGAAGCAAAATGTAAAAATTGGATGTTGGATAAAAAAATGAAAAATTAGGAGAGAAAGAAAGAAATTTATAAAAAGAAGGAATGAAAGAAAGAAACCGTCACTTTGGTAAAGTCGGTTTGGCTTCCGATGCAGCCCGTAACTTAAGTAAGCCTCCGTTAGGGCGGGAACACTGTGAGAGCTATACGTTAAACAAAATTGTAGAAAATGAAGTAGTTTCTTTGTAATGTTTACTAAATAGGATCATATTATAATTTATTATCCATAATCCAAATAATCCAGTGAATAAAATGCATCACTTAGGCCTAATTTTGATTGTTATTGTTATTAAAAGTGAAACTTCTACTGCGCACAGTAAGCCATGTTTGCATCAGGGGTGTTAAAGCTTGTTTTTTTGTTTTTTTAGAAAAACAAAAAACCGCAAATTTTGTTTTTTTTGTTTTTTTACAAAGTTTGAAATTATGAATGCTAAAATGGCGTCTCTTCAACTCTCTTGGCAATTGTTGTATGGTCTTAGTTAACTTCGTTTTATGACATTATACGGTTCTACTGTTCTAGATTAGGCCTATTTCATTTATATGCATCTGATTAATTTGACCGGTATTATGCCATTTTATTAGTTTTATTATCCGAAATAGAAAATCTCAAAAACAAAACAAAAACAAAACAAAAAAACCCAACTTTTCATTTTGAAAAAAGTTTGTTTTTTTGCACCCCTGGTTTGCACCGTCACTGTACGCGAGATAACGGTTATTAGTAATCTTTAAGGAATGCAGATTTAAGGAATGCAGCGCAGCATTGCTGCGTCTTGCCTTTTATATCACGGACACAATCATTACTGTACGCTGCTTCCGCAAAATTATGACATAAACAAAATTTACAAAATCTTAAATAATATTATTTTCGTAAATAAAAATTGGTGTCTGTCTTTAATAAATTCATTTCCATTTGATGGTTCCGTTTGGTTCGCACTATATTATTTTTAACTGTTACTAATGAGATAGGGTTACTAACTAAACTTTAAGAGTTTTACTGTTAGATAGCCTACTATATGCCTAATTGTTAATTGCCAGTTCCTCTCGTCCCACTCGTATCAACTACAAACACTCGCAATTTTCATTCATTCATTCATTATGAATGAAAGTGAGTAAGAGGTTGAGCTAAGTGGGGCTGAATTTTGAAAATGTGGCCCAAGCAGCGCAGAGAAAATCTTAAAAACAAAAGTACGGTAGGTGGTGCTGCAGCTATGCGCCTATATTGATTTTTGTTTCTTCTATCCCCGCAACTGAAGCGACAGTCGCAACTCATGCAATAAAATGTTTTATTATCCAGTAATATAGATTTCAGTAAGTTGAAAATAGAGACTATAGCTAAAACGGATAAATGAAAAATGCACTGAAAAGTGATAAATCCAGACAAGCTATCAACTTCATAAAATAAAATTGTAGGCGTATGTAATAAGATGGACGATCGACATGAACACTGCAATCTGTTAGAGTTTTAATAGCATATATCCAAAATTAAGTGACGAAGGGCGGCATTTTGGGCCGTCGCCCCGGGCGGAATTTCAGCTCCGTAGTCCGTACGCCTCTGCCTTTTCACAATGGACACTGATAATAGGCCTACATCTGACCTCGTGGTCGTTTTGCGATGGGATAGTTGGACTCTGGTAATCTGATGGCTTGTGTTATTGAATCGAGATATTAATAGAGCGCTCAGCTCTGGAACCTAACATCCGTATAGCGAAAATAGTGATAGCGAGCCTTGAATTAGCATTAGGCAAATAGTGTTCATAGCGCGAGCATCCGGGTAACCGCAACGCCGGAACATAAAAGGACGATTAATTTGACAAGGAAGGAAACAATCATCTCAGTCTGTAGCGTAGAGTGTCAACGTGTCTCATCGCCGAAAAGTACAAAGTTAACTGACCTTATCAGTTTCTGACAAAATGGTAAGTATTGTCATTGTCTGAAATCTTATTCGCTTAGCCAGGTTACTTACGAAGTAATCATAACCCACGATGATTATTATTGTTACAGTATGACATCTACAGTATGACATCTACATCTAACAATCTATGTTAACGGCCGTTTGCTTAAGTATAGAAAATGCTTATTTCGACTTTCTCCTCTTATAAACCCCAAAATCGCTGAACCGATTGACTTAACTTTTACAGAGATGATTGGTTTTTGAAGATATCGACATCATAGAAGTTCGGGAGCGACCAGTTCCTTAGCGACACCAAATGTACATATATATATATATATATATATATATATATATATATATATATATATATATATATATATATATATATATATATATATATATATATATATATAGAGAGAGAGAGAGAGAGAGAGAGAGAGAGAGAGAGAGAGAGAGTCTATGTGTTTCTTTTCCATACCTTTTCCTATTTTAATCCCATTTTATATGACATCTTCTATGAAGACGCTGTATTAATGTAAACGCAGATTAGACCCTCGTAACAGTTCTAACATTTTAGACCCATAGACAACCTGCAAAAATACTTTGTTTAGCACAAAGCAGACAACGCGAACAGAAAATAAAATAATATAAAAAACCCAAACAATTTCTTCAGTTATAATTTGCCAGCCTACCCGTATAGGACCCATATTGCAATGTAGACCCCGTCTCACAGTCCATATGGGTTCCATCTAATAATATACCCAAGGACATACGGTGGGATGAGTTAATATCTCTAATAATGTCACAATTGCATTTACTACAAGATTAGACTTATTCTCGTGATTATACACAAACATTAGGCCTACGTATTTTACGAGTCATATTACATTGAGCTTTAATTTTGATGCTTAAGAATATCATAGCAACATTTCTTAATACTCACGAAGTTCCAACTGACTTACTGACGCACGAAAGTACGTCGCAATCTTAGTTTCTTCTTACAGAGTCCGCTATAGTTTCGCTTTAACTTGATGGCCAAGTTATTTTTCGATTGACTGATTAATCTTACGACTTAATCGAAGAACCCCGTAGTTTCTTCTCGTCAATCTATGTTACGGCAGCAGTAGTCATTAGTCGATCTTGGAGTATTGCTAGACCGCAATCTAAACATGATTCTACATATTTCCTCCATTGCCTGCTATTTCCACCTTCGCCAAATTAGACAAGTGAAACGCTGCCTTGATGAAACCTGCCTCCATATTCTTACTCAAGCCCTTGTCATCTCTCGCATCGACTACTGCAATTCCGTCCTATCTGGCCTTCCCACATCGACGCTACAACCTCTAACATCTGTTCTGCACGACATCACTCGCCTAATAAAGGTCTTGGTCCCAGAGACCACGTCACACAATCTCTTCAACAACTACACTGGCTTCCAATTCGCGCCCGTATCGCTTTCAAAATCTCCCTCCTCGTGTATTCATATTCATATTTGGAACCTCCCCCTCATATATGACATCCATGGTCGTGCCATGCTCTGCTTCAAATCCTCGAGGACTCAGATCGGACACGCGAGACGACTTCACCGTTCTTCGCACCAAGAGGAAGTTCGGAAATCGTGCTTTTGCTGTCTCCGGACCCAGAGAATGGAACAGTCTCCCAGCTACAATCCGTCAATGTTCATCTGCTACTCAATTTAAATCAAAATTAAAAACTCATCCATTCTCATTACACTATGACTAAGAACACAGCGCAAACGCGCTATCGTGCAAGACTTTGTCTTGTCAAAGCGCGCTATAAATTTCTAGTTGTATTGTATTGTATGTAGTCAACAGATCTTCCTTCTCGCCATTTTCAAGAATTCGCTGCACGCGTTGTGTTTGCTTTAGCGTCTCTGGTCACCATAACAACGATCCCAAAATTGCTGATCACGTGTCCTTCGGTTGATCAGCATCTAACGAGTCATTTCAATATTTAAACGTTTTATTTTATAGCGCCGATCATTCTAACTAAACGCCGTTATTAATTATCTAGCTTATTCTATCGGTCTATCCTATATTAATTAATTAGTTTAACTATAGACATTTGATAAGATTAATATTGCTACAAGTAGTAGTAGATGATAACAAGTTTAACAGGTGTCGAATTTAACTGCATGGCAGCCTACAAGGTGCCCATCTGTCCTACTGCTCAGTTTACAGTCTCCTCGGGACGGTAGGAAGAGGAGACGGCGAGGGAGAGGACTGGCCACCGTCCTCATTGCTAAGGCTAAGGAAAATGAAGTCGCTAACCAGTGGCGTACCGTACGGGGGCAGAGGGGGCGAGTCGCCCCGGGCGGCACTTGAGCAGGGGCGGCAAAATAGGGTAGAAGAAAAATAAAAGGAGTGAATGCAGAAAAAATTGAAAAAGTATAAGAAAAACTAATAAAAGTAGACAAAGAATGAAGGAAAGGAAGAAAAATAATCCAATAAATAGCATACAGTGGTGTAATAAGGGGCGGGGGCGGCATTCGGGCGCAGGACAGGGCGGCTTCTGACGACCCAATTATAGTATAGTAAAAGCAAAAAAAGTCATCAGAAATTTTGGCAGAAGTAATAAAAAATTTTCCCGAAATTTTCAAAATTAAGTGCTAAGGGCGGCATTTTGGGTCGTCGCCCCGGGCGGCATGTAAGCTCCGTACGCCACTGTCGCTAACACTTCATATTCATGGCTGCATCAGGGCAAGCTTAAAGGACTGGCCTTCTCTCTTCAATTGAAACGACCGTGGATTGTTGTTTAGGACATTATGATAACACCGCTATAGAAGTCACTGTATCAGATTAGGTGAAGTAGTGTTGTAGGCTGGTGTAAGGTGAGCTACGGCTTCGTTTGCGTCTTGGGGCACTCCATGCAGGCGTCGGCGTTGGCGCATTAGAAGTTATTCTGTCGAAGAAATAAGAATGTCTGGTTGGGTTACTGCGAGTTTTACGGAAGTGAATTTGGAGAAGGGAGAGAAGGGACAGAGAGAATGTCGCAGGAAAATATAGAAGCGAGAGAGAATTATACTGATAGTTAGACAGATATACAGAGAGATAAATAGATATCGAGAGAGACAGACAGACGGAGACATATAGAGAAAAGAAAAATCGAGAGAGAGATAGAGAGAGAAACAGAGAGACAGAGAGAGAGACACACACACACACAGACACACAGACAGAGAAATAGTGCAGAGAAGAAAATATGGAGAGAGAGTAAGACATCGATTAGACATCGAGACAGAGAAAGACAGAGAGGCAACCAGAGACGAGTGCAGAGAAGAATGAGAGAAGTTACAGCAGCAGAGAATTCAGGAGAATGCCTCATTAGCGGACAGTGTCGAGCAGAGAGAACGAGAGATTGTTGCGAGAACCATTAAAGACCTTGCAACAAGACTTCAGGTCAGAGAATCAGACAGAGAGGAAGAGACGGAACGAGACGGACAAATAATTACGACGAAAAGGAGGCTGACAAGGAGAAGAGGAGCAGAACACGAATTCTGTTTCTGATATTGATGTCAGAAAAATGCTTATTTAAAGCTCACGACCTTCGCATGGCCGAAGTCTCTCCGTGTGCACCCGGGCCTCGGCGGCGCTTAGCATCGCCTGACTCCAAAAGCCCTTCAGCCGGTCATTAAGGGGGCGTGATGCTAGCCCATATTTAATGTTTAAGCTACATACCATTCTGAAGGGTCTGTATTGATTCATTGCAAAACATTGTTGAAGTCAATTTGAACTTGTCAAGAATTGTCAAATTTTTCCAAACCCCTACCCCATTTTTTTGACAAAATTAATGGATAACCTATGATGGCGCCCATACATAGGCCTACTATATTATTCATAAAGGGTTCTAATAGATTGCCCTTTTTGTCTATACGTTACCCTTGCTTTGGCTTACTCAACCCTCCATCCTTCTTTTCATTTTCTTGCATAACTTCAATACTATACCATATTATCTTGTCTAAGCTTTTCATACATAATCTTACCTTACGTTACTTAACATTACCTTTAATATCTTACCTCACCCTATCGGATCTTACTACACTTCATACCTTACGTTACATTACACAATCGAATCTAACGACCTCTATAGGGCAGTTATGTGGTCAAAATGAAATGCAATCAACAGTCCTGACCTGACCTGACCTCACCCTACCCGCAAAGTAACTCACACCCCTCCCCAACCAACGCAACCCGGTCGTCGACCCTTTTATGGCTGCTAGCGGCCACACAAGCGCAGATAAAATTTGTGGTCGTTTGTGGAGCATTTAAGGACACGACTGGCAAATATTAACACAACGAGATAATACAGTAGGCGTCGAAAACCGACCGAGCGACCGAGGGCGGGTATACGGACTGACCTTGAAGGGAGGACGGCGCCGCTGCTGCTGCTGGCCCGTAGGTATACGGACTGACCTTGAAGGGAGGACGGCGCCGCTGCTGCTGCTGGCCCGTAGGTATACGGACTGACCTTGAAGAGAGAAACAGTTTTGATAATAACTGCTGCTGGCCCGTAGCCGCGGACCGTAAGGGCCGCTAAATAACAATACGGCTAAACACATTCGAGTTCATATTCTAATTCAATATTAATAGCGGACTTGGTGGCGCAATGCTTTGTAGGACCGAAACCTCATCTGCTAATCATGCATAGGGCCTACTAACAGCGGATTTAACTAACTAATATTAGTTATCTCGTATTAAAACCAGAGTCAAAATCATTCTCAGTTTTAAAAAGTGGTTTATTATAAAAACTGTTTCTGTACAAGTGACCTCACGCTCTCAGATGTATCGGCTAGTTTAATTGCTAGTTAAACCAACCCGTCATTACGAGAGGGAGAAGACTCATGTCAATCATAGCACGTGAATACGCATCTCTTGATCTCTTTGTAAAATAAGATCACGACTCTTTGTGGTGTCTGCATTTGATCAAACAGTTGAACCCCACCCCTTAGCAATTGCCTGTAATTACGCGTAACATCAAGAAAACATATGCAGCCTATACAGGTTGATCACACGTCGATCAGATCAGTCAATGATTATTATTCTTCATCAACATCGTCTTCTACGCTGATTCAGTTAGGCCTACTGGTTACTTTGACCTCTACGCTGATTTAGTTTCTGGTTACTTTGACCTCTACGTTGATTCAGTTACTGGTGACTTTGCCTTCTACGCTGATTCAGCTACTAGGTACTTTAACCTTTACGCTGATTCAGTTTTATGTATTTTCGCAATATCTATATTCTTATACAAAGGAATATTTGTAAATCACAGAGTTTCTGTTAGTAGAGAAAGACCATGTTTATCAAATAGGCCTACTCTGTAACTGGTGGGTATGTGCAGCGACTTACAAGTTTACTTATGACTAAATGACGTCCTTGGATCAGATCATGTGTAGAACCTGCTGAATGAAACTCGGAGTAGCGATGCTCTTAATTGCGAGAAATTGCATAGCAAATACACAAACGAGCAGAGACAAACGAACAAATATTTGGATACTTAGAGGCCTATTATGATATCTGATCGTATCATTTCAAAGCGAAAAGCATTCCAGATCTCTAAACTGTTTCATCCTCTATCTTCACTTCAATTGTCCATGCCTCTATCTGTTCTCGAATTGACTATTGCAATTCTCTCCTTGTTCATTCTGCCATTCATTCATTCATTCATTCATATCGAATATTTGTATAGCACCCCTTGAAGAAAACTACTCAGAGGCTCTCCCGACTCCAGCACGGCCAAAAAGAGCAGTTTTAAGGTGAGAAAAAACACAGGAGAAAAGGTCCTAGGAAAGAGGCGAAGCTCCAGAGGAAGGCCATTCCAGGTCGAGGGACGGGACCCACCAACGAGAAAGCGCGGTCAAAAAGTCTTGCCAACGTAACAAAGTACAAATGATGTTGTTGTTACCCAAGGTCAGGCCCGCCGAGAGGGGGGGCAGGGGGGCAAATGCCCAGAGGCCCGGCGACTTTTAGGGGCCCGGAATCAACTTATGATATATATTATAATAAGATATACAAAGTTTATGATGTATATACAAAGTTTATGATGTTATGCCTTATAAAATATAACGGAAAATGCGGCTTGTGACAATTTTCCTTCTGACAATTCCCAATTCCACGGAAAAGCAAAAAAAAAAAAAAAAAAAAAAAAAGGTCATCAGAAATTTTTGTGGAAGTAAGAAAAAAATAATTGTTCAAAAAAAGTTAGGAGCCCGTGACTGCTCTGCCTAGGGGCCCGGAATTTCTGTCGGCGGGCCTGCCCAAGGTTCGTCCATCCCCTCTTCAGTCCGAACTTAATGCTGCTTTCAGACTTACAGCTGGCCTTCCTAGATTCTCTCACATCTCTACATTTATGGCTGAACAACTTCATTGGCTTCCTCTTTCTGTGCGCATCCAATTCAAAGTTCTCATTCTCATGCTCAAATCTCAACTGGGTCTTGCTCCAAAATATCTTTGTCACCAAATTCTCCGCCCCTCTCTGCCACGTCAAAGCGTTCTCTCAGATCCTCTGACCGGCTTGACCTTTTTGTTCCCCGTGTTAGGACAACAATGGCTCAATCCAGATCCTTTGTGTCCATAGGTCCCTTCATATGGAATCGACTTCCTCCTTGTCTACGCTCTACAATCCTCTCTGGTAACATCTCTACCTCTTAAACCTTCGTTTTCTCTCGGAGTATACCTCGCACTGGGAGCTCTTCTGAAAGGCTTATGCTATGAGAGCGCTTTATAAATGATCATATACAATACTTTAAGCCATCACATGTCACTGCTAATAGACCTAAACTAGGAGTGTCAAAAGTCCAGCCCGCGGACCATTTCTGGCCCGACGACGATGTTTTGCCTAAAGATTTAGATTGATTTAGGCCTATTAGTTTGTTTATTGGTGTCTTCGGCACCCTGGCCAGCCACTTACTGAAAAATGTTGCCACTGGCCCACCATTGAAAAAGCTTTGACACATCTGGCCTAAACTCTCTATGAAAAACAATTATAATTATTAGTTACACTAAACAGCCTTTTAAGCACCTCACAAAAGAGAGGTTGGTTAGTCTTCGGTCAGTGACCTATGTTTAGGCGATACGGTTTTTCCTAATACCGGCTCATTAGCAATTAGCAATTAACGCCACTTGACGAATTCTTCCCATCCATAACTTCAGCGTTTAGAGAAGGAGCATCACTACGAACTATCTGCCTTCGCAGCGTCGCTTCGAAACAAGAATTGCCTAGAACTGAAACCAGTTGCCACGGTTTCATCGGACGAAAAACAGAACTTTAATCTGAAGGCTCAGATAAGCAATTAACATAAGAAATCTTTTTAAATTAGCAATTAACGCCACTCATAAGTAAGTAGGTTTTATTTGTAGCCTATACTGTGAACTGATTTTGACTAGATTTAAATACAAGTGTACTATTTGAACACTTTACGGTACTTGTCGGTTTAACGACCACCAAAATTCATCATATTCTTCTTCTTCTTTGTTTCTCCTCCGTCAGGCCAAGGCCAACGATGAGTCCTCAACTTGTCGTCTCCAGAATTCTCTATCCTTGATTTGTTCCTTTGCTTCTGCAATGTTCATCTTCATTCTCTCCAGATCCTCTCGTATATTATCCATCCATGTCTTTTGTTGTCTTCCTCTACTCCTAGTTCCCTCCACATATCCGTGTAAAGCCATCGATGGTAATCTGTCATTGCCCATTCTCATCACATGTCCCAGCCACTTTAGCCTTTTCTTCCTTATTCTATCGACAATTGTATCCGTCTGTCCCAGCTCTCTTCTAGTCACCTCATTTCTAATCCTATCTCTTTTGCTCCTGCCCTTTATTCTTCTCAGCCAGCTCATTTCGGTCGTAAAGAGTCTCCTCTCATCCTCCCTCCTCAGGCACCAGCATTCCGAGCCATATAGTAGTACCGGTATGACAAAGGTTTCGTATAACTTCATCTTGGTTCTCGTTGATATGCTTTTATCTTTCCAGATCTTATTTAGTTTACCGAACATTGCACACGCTAGAGTACTTCTCCGTTTGATGTCTTTTGTGCATCTGGCATCTTCTGTAATAAGCCCTCCTAGATATGCAAACTCGGTTACTTGCTCCAGCTCCTCTCCTCCCAATCTGATGTCCAGTGCCTCCTGTCCTTTCCCCACTGTCATTGTTTTAGTCTTTTGGGCGTTGATCCTGAGCCCTAGTCTTTTGCTACTGGAGTCCACTTTGTTGGTCAGCTCCTGTAGCTGTACTTTGCTCTCCGCCACAAGGTCTATATCATCCGCGAATCTAAGATTATTGAGTCTTCTGCCTCCTATAAGTATTCCTTCTTCAGCATTATTCAACGCCAAATTCATTACTGCTTCCAGTATCAGATTGAAGAGATCTGGTGACAATCCGCATCCCTGTCTTACCCCCACAGCCGTTCTAAACCATTCTGTTAGCTCTCCGTCCACTCTCACTGCGCTGATCGATTTGCTATACAGGTCCTCCAATAATCTCACCAGTTTCTCAGGCACTCCAAAGTGCCTCAACACCTGCCATAGCCCCTCCTGCCAGACGCTGTCAAAAGCTTGTCTGAAGTCTATGAAGTTGTTATATAGTATCTTGTTTTTTTCAAAGTATTTTTCCGATATCTGCCTTATCACGAACAGCTGATCTATCGTACCTCTTCCACTTCTGAAACCTGCTTGTTCTTCTGCTATCACCTCCTCTACCAGTTTTCTCAGCCTTTGTTGCAGCACCTTGGTATACACCTTCCCTGGACAACTCAGCAGGCTGATACCTCTATAGTTTCCGCAATCCAACCTGTCTCCTTTCTTGTGTATCGGTATTATGATCGCCTTTCCCCAATCTGTTGGGCAGCTCCCTTCATGGTAAATTTGGTTGCATATTGTATGTAGCATTTCTACCGAGCACCCTTCGTTGGCCTGTATCATCTCCGCCGTGATATTATCTTCTCCCGGGCTTTTCTTCTTCTTTAATCCTCTTATTGCCCATGTCACCTCCTCCTTGAGTATATCATCCATCTCTGCACTTCCATTGCACGCCGGTATTTCCAATAGTACCGTCTCATCCACCGGGTTTTGTTTGTTGTACAAGTCTTCATAGTATTGCTTCCATCGCTTCTTAATTTCTTCCGTATCTTCCAGAATTTGTCCTTCACCGTCTCTCACTGCCATAGTCCTTGTCCTGGGTGTACCGCATATTTCTTTCACTGCCTGGAAGAGTTTATCCGTTCGTCGTGTTTTTGCGTTCATCTCTAGATCATTACATTTTTCCTCCATCCACTTCTCTTTGCACTCTTTAGCCTTCCTTTTGATTTCTTTGGTGATCTTGTTGTATATTTTCTTGTTTTCTTCGCTAATTGTTCTTGTTGGTCTCATGTCTCTTCGTTTTTCGCTCAATTCTAAAACTTCTCTGGAGATCCACGGTTTCCTTGGTTGGCTTCTTTTGTATCCTATCCTGCATCATATTCTACGTTATTTTAATTCTATGTTACGTCAGAACTTATTTATTACGTCAAAAACCTGAACGTTTCGTCATTAGAAACATGGAAGACACTAACCCTAACCCTGACCCTAACCGACCCTCACGGCGCGTAACAACGAGGCTTAACTTCAACGTAACCGATATGGACTATAAAACTTGAAGTCGTGAGGGTCTGTTATTGTATTGTATTTGAACACTTGTTATAGCGCCCCTACCAGATTGCCCATTCAGAGGCGCTCCCGACTACTGCGCGGACGCTGAATCGGAGTTTCACGCCGAAGCGCATGAGCAATTGCAAGTGAAGGACTTGCCCAGGGTCCCTACGCAGCGGCTTTTGAGGTGGATTCGAACCCGCAAGGCACTGAACATACCCCTATACCACCGCGCCCCAGTATATTGTGTTGTGTTGTGTTGTATTGTATTGTACTCCACGTTTATATTGCGACCGAGCCACCCGCAGTAACGAGAAATTAATCTCTGATAAACCGACCGACCCGGAATCGAACCCGGGCCGCCGGCGTGGTGAGCGGGCTACCAACCCACTCGGCCACTCAGGATCTGTTAGGGTCAGGGTTAGAGTTAGTGTCGTCATTAGAAGACAGATATTAACTGTCGTGAACACATTCCTGTAGGCCTACAGGGGTCTCGTCTAGTTATAATTAAAAGATCTTGTTTGGTGGTCGTTAAACCGACAAGTACCGACTTTTCTACAAACATGCCTAGCGTTTTTCGTCTATATTCATTACTTGATACAATGTAATGTTCTACTCTGCCATAGTGTACGCAGCAAAAGGGCAACTAATTCATATTAGGGCTACACTGATAAAGTCAGCGGTATGGAGTATATATATGAAGGAGTGGTGCCCGGACCGAACCCTGAGGATTTAGGTCCAGGTAGAGTGTGTGGGTCCAAAGAATGACAGAGAGAGGATAGTCAGAGAGCAACGAACGGAACGAAAGGAGGGCAGAGTTGGCAATATCAACAGATTTATACAACGCTTCTGGGGTGGATACAGTTCCAGCGCTAGATGCATCAAGCCATGCTTTTGTATCAACACCAAATCAAAAACTTGTAGCCATGAAAGCAGGAGTAAATTTATCTCATATATTTTGGAACTAAGATTTCTAAAATTCATTGGCATAATACCAGGGCATTGTAATTCTGAGAATATTAACGTTTAGGCCTATTGTTGAGAATGACCTAGCTGTTTTAAATGAAATACTCAAATAAAAAACTTGAACACAGATTGTTTACAAAACGATTATCGTTAGGATCTAAATTCTTGTTATTTATGAGTGCGATAACCCTGCACGTCTGCGATTATTGTAATTATCGGATAATCTTATACTGAGTAAACGCAGATGACAGACGAATTGTAGTTGAACTGAACAGAGTGTGTACAATTAACAATTTGAATATACGGAAATGTAGTAACAATTAATGCTTAAAATTATCCAGTCGGTCTAATATTTTTTATTTGAATTACATATGTGAATGCAAGTTTGTTTGCAATGATTAAATTTGTGCATACTATTACTGCTGGTCTTCTCTGGTAACCATCATCTGCTAAACTTTATTAAATATGACTAGAAAAGACCAGTTGTTTGAACCAATGCTCCGCATGCATTGTCCCAATGTAGACCATAATTTTATAGTGGCCTGCATTGGGACGATTTTTACAAGTGAGGAAAATACTAAATTTGTATGGTTTACTCTTGCAATAAATATTGCTGTACCATCATATTATTTGATTGATAAAACGATTCTGTTTCTGATGATGACAACAAAATATATGTACCAGAACTAACACCAATTATATGCATTAAAATGTAAAAATTGACCCTTTGCAGGACACTCTCTTCTACGCCTTTGAACTAGTGCTAAAGGTTGTGATGTTGTTAGCGTATTGTGCAATTTCTATGTGGCTAGTAATATTTTATGTAACTCTCATATTTTATTGAATTGCCTCATTTCTGGCATATGCAGGGAGCCTATTATAGTCTACTCTTACAGTACGACCATTTTATTACCCTGGCGTGGCAGCCCTACGCCGGTGCGCGGCAGCCCTTGGCCAGTGCTCGGCAGCCCTTGGCCCAATAGACTGAGGTACGAGTTAAATAGGTGCATGAAGTAAAGTTGGGCATAACATGTCCACATTTGGGTGATCTCTCTCCCTCTGCGTGCGTCCATATGGACCACGTATATTTCGAAATTTGAGGGCTTGCCATCTGACGGCCTGAAATTCGAGGGCCGCCTGGCGGTCCGCTAGTCACAGCCAAGATATTATAACCTCATCGTCTGTGTTCAGAGACGAATAGTTTCATTTAGAGGCTTAAACTATATATGTTTCTTTCAGTCTCTAAGACTTTCTTAGTTTGAATTAACCTGCGCAAATATCTCTTTGCTAATTGTAAGACCAATATAATATAGTTGTCTATGGCTAATCTGAACATCTATGTTTAAATTTTATTCTGCATAATTTTCAGTATAGGTTCTAAGGCTTAGCATTAAAATGCCATTTAGTTGAAGTAGATAAACAGCATGCTGTCTCTGTCTGTCTGTCTGTCTGTGTCTGTGTCTGTGTGTGTCTCTCTCTCTGTCTGTCTGTCTCTCTCTCTGTCTCTCTGTCTGTATGTATGTATGTCTGTCTGTCTGTCTGTGTCTGTGTCTGTGTCTCTCTCTCTGTCTCTGTCTCTGTATGTCTGTCTGTCTGTCTCTCTCTGTCTGTATGTATGTATGTATGTCTGTCTGTCTGTCTGTCTCTCTCTCTCTCTCTCTCTCGTAATCATATAATATGTGAAAATTGTTTGTCATTGAAGGCGTCGCTGTATCCTGGCGTTCGGCTCCTGCTGATGGTAGTCGGTCTCTGCTTTGGCTTAAAGGGAACGCAGGCTGCAGGAGCAGGAAGGGCTTTCCCAATTGACTCAGAAAACTACATCATCAATGAGTTTAAGAAAATCAATTCGATACTGGTACCATCAATGTTAGCTAAAATCAGACATTAAACGGGTTACATATCGGAAACCGTATTCATGAGAACTTATTCCCGGCTTAAATCAGGCCTACGCCGGATTAGTGAGTTAAGTCGGTATTTATGTGACAGGCTTAGCGCTCTACGCTCGGAAGTAAGCCTACTCCGAGTCTGAGGTAGTAGTAAATCCTCTATTTCCAGCTTAGCGATAAACAAAAATGGCGGCCGTCGTTATTCGTTGCATTCAACGACGTTTTAGACATCAAAAATTGTTTAAGAAAGTCTGTAATTAACTCGTCTCGTTCGCCGACGGCGAACTTCATATTGCCTTTCATTTCGCCGTCACAAAATGTTAAATTTTGATGAAATGTCTGACGATGTTGCAATCGAAGTTCCGTGTCTTTCCGTTAGGCCTTGATCTGTCTCAACTTCACCGTAAGCTTCAAAATCTGTTCACTCTTCCTTGTGTCATTTTCTTACTGTACCTTTGCTGCTAACGTTCACTCTCATATTTACTCTAACAAAAACGCCTCTTAATTTTACATTTATATTAAATAAGATTCATTTTGATCTACCGCCGTCTTTCAATTTTTATTTGTTTACTTTGTCCTCACAACCAGTGTTATTTCTATTAACTGTAACTGTAACTGAAATAACAAAATAACTGAAAAATGACTTGCAGTTAACTGTAACTGTAACTGAAACTGAAAAATACTGAATAACTGAAACTGTAATAGTAACTGAAAAACGAAAACTGTATAACTGAAAAATAACAAAAGTTAACTGAAAAATAAAACATGAGTGTTTTTCTTACATATTTTGAATGGTAATCTACTCTAGTCTACGGTCAGTTTTCTATACTCATTTCACTTCTAGTTTCTTTTAAGTTTTCTATGCTAGTTTCACTTCTGGTTCCTTTTTAGTTTTCTATGCTAGTTTCACTTCTGGTTCCTTTTCAGTTTTCCATGTTCGTTTCACTTCCGGTTCCTTTTCATTTCGTTGTGTTGTCGTTGGCGCCAAACCGTAAATTCATAAAACAATCCACGACTACAAGAATAATGTTTAAGCCAAGTAGTGGTCGAAAGTAGAAAGTGGCGTGTGGGAACATTTTGTTTACGAAGCCGCAGACGACAAAAGTCGATGTTGTGTTCACACCATTGCTGGCAAGGACGTTGAAAACCAGGAGTGTGGCACACTAATTGTCGGAACAGAGCAAGTGTTAATCTGGAATGTCGTGTTTTCCTTAAAGTAAACCGACAATACGTTAAATCGCATTGATTTGCTGCGTAAATATTTCTGGTAACTGTTCAGAATACTTGTGGTCAATGTGTCATTAGTCATGACTTGTGAAAAAATAACTGATGCTATAACTGAAAAATAAAGAGAAATAACTTAAACTGTAACTGAAAAATCAAAAAAAATAACTGAAACTGAAAAATCTAATTTCAGTTAACTTTAACTATAACTTTAACTGAAAAATCATAAATTAGATAACTATAACTGTAACTGTAACTGTAACTGAAAAACCATAACTGAAATAACACTGCTCACAACCGCGAAATTCGACGTTCCAACCTCCTCACTATTATTACTATACGCTATTTTTACATCTATGTTTTATTTTACACATCTATTTCGATGCAAATGCTGTGCGTTTGGTAGTGTGGTAATAAAGGCTAGACTTACTTGCTTACTTACTTTACTTTTCGTCGGTAACGATAGCAGATAATATTAAATACCTTTTGCGCATGCGCGATCAACGATAACCACTCAAATATTGGGAAAACCCAGCGCCAGCGCAGTTTATGCCCAGAGAAGCTAATCCGCTGTCTACGCCGGTTTCATGAATACCGATCACGACTAAGTTCTGTTCAGGGAATAGTTATTCCCTGCGTAGGTGCTACGACCGGAGGCATTTACCCAAATCCCAACCCGCAGGGCACTTCATAAATATCTAAAACATGTTTTAGCAATGTTTTGATCGCTCATCCAACTTCTACTTCTACTATAACATATTTTCATGTCTCATCCAACTTCTACTTCTACTATAAATATTCTTATCGCTCACCCAATTTCTATTTTTACTAAAATAATTTAGCATCAATACCATGATTTCATCGATAATCCAGCGTCTGCTTCTGCTATAAATATGTTCATCCAGCTTCTAATGGTCAGCATCAATACCATATTTTCATCGCGCATCCAACTTTTAGTTTTACTATAACACATTATTTATGAAGACTTATGTTCAACGGGTTGGGATTTGGGTAAATGCCTCCCGAAGTACATGTAGCTTACGCCTTCTCATGAATACGGGGCCCGAATGATGCTGATATTTCTGTTCGTTTGTTTTGTTATGGTGCATGGCTATGATGATTATAATGATGATTAAGTTATAATGATGATTATAATGATGACGATGAGGTTGATGATGATGATATAATGACGGCTTGTCTTACTGTGGCAGACTCCGAAAGTATTTATAAGAAATTAAGTATATGCCGGTCGCATTTAATAATTAATTTGACGTGTGACCGTCAGAATATGGGAACATCTTGATCCGAGGTCAGTTTACAATTCATCTGCGATCGATTTATGAAGTTTAGCGCGAACTGTTGGCTGGTCGAAAGATATCCTGCTGTTGGATTGATGTGATCAACCGCACAACCTCACGAATGATGAGTGTCTACAGAGCCAAATAGGTCATAACAGGTGTTAGCGGCACCCTCACGTTTACTATGGCGCTAACGAGAACGAGAATAATGATGACAATGTTGATGCCACTGATGGTGATAATGCTGTCGTTGCTGATCGTTTATGACGATGATTGTGATGACATCATTATTGTTATCTTGCAATAAGTCACCTTTTCCCAATTCTCTATTGGAGTGTAAATGTAAATGAAGTGTACACGTTTTCATAATAGCGACCACGTGAATGGCAACAATCGAAATAAGCGCTGCAGAGTTTGTGTTGCCATTGCATTGGAATGAGTTAAGAGATTTCAGTAATTTGAACTAGTTTGACAGTTGGCCTCTGATCACTTTGCACTTGTAATGATAGTTTATACTCTTATTTCTGGACTTAGTTATTAAATATGTAGGCTGATACGCTGAACTCCAGGCCATGAACATTAAAGTAATAGCTAAAGCAAACAGGTGCTGCCGTGCTGGCCTCTTTGCTGAATCCCTAGTTCGACTTCGTGTGGCACGTTGTCGCTATTAAGGCACGCTATACAGTCAGCAACCAGAAAACACTGTATGAGGAGATGGCATTTCCTCGTTTTGTACATGTTTGATAATGCAGTGTGTCATTGAATTCTAGGAATGGGATGGAACTAACTTCCTTGTCGATCTATCGGGCCAGTACGTCAACTGTTACTTAATCAATCTTCGCCACATCGTGGAAGTCGTCGAGAAGACGCCCAAAGGCAACAGCATTGCCAAGTATGTCGAATACACGAGCGGACCAAATTCTGACGTCAATGCAGTAAATTACTATCTGACAAGAGTAATCGATGGATGGATGAAAGATGGGCATCTTTATGGTCAGGTTAGACGTCATACTGTTACACAAAAACTTTAAAAAATGAAATCCAAAACATGTCAGAATATCTCTTCTTATGAAACTCTTTGTATGATTTTGTTGAATTTTCTAAGTGCTTTCGTTAACGTGCGCGGTCACATTCATATATAAATGCAAACATATATACATACATAGTTACATACATAATTTATACACATGCATGCTACGGTTATCTTTTTGCTGCTTTATTTAATAGATTGAAAAGGCCAAAATATTCGGTTGCAGCGTTCGACCAGGATGCAATGGTCGAGTAGCAGTCGGCTGTTTGTTCAGCCCTGCTGCCTCTGGGTAAGAGAGATTATACTCATGCGGACGCTGCCACTAATCTTCATTTTCGGTTATCTCATTGCAATTTTCCCACAGTTGATTTTTATGATTCGCATGTGACCCACTCGTTGATTTATTCTATGGATATAATTATTTTCAAACGAACTCTTATTCGTTCGAAGATAATGATAGGCTAATTTGAAATTTTTAAACACTGCGTTTTCCAACAGAACTGAATCAAAGTGACGCTTATTAGCTTTGAAGCTGCTTAAAACCTAAACCTAGAAATTGCAGCTTGTGTCTAAGATCATCATATCAGCCGCGCAGACATAGAGATTCGAATTCACATAGGCCTATGTTAGAACACAAGGACTTGTGTTCTTTGGTGCTAGGCCTATATAAAACGTCTAGACGTGAGGAGTTCTTGCATCAGAATCGAAGCCAACAACTGACAACGGAAATCGTAATCGTCAATCAATAAAACTTGATATAGGGCCCCTTCAAGATATCTACTCAGAGGCGCTCCCGGCCCAACCGCGGCTTAAAAGAATAGTTTTCACTTTTCAGAGAGGTATAAAATGCAGGTGAAGAGTTCCTAGGTAGGAGACGGAGCTCTAGAGGAAGCCCATTCCAGATACTCGGTCCCACAACCGAGAAGACCCGATGTTAAATTGTAGAAATGCGTGCAAATGGGTTACTCAGATCATCGCGGACTGCAGAGCAAAGGGTCGGTGGCCAATATTGGCAGAAATAGAGCGACAGAGCTCCTGCAGATAAGCAGGTGCAGTACCAACGAGGCTACGCCAAACGAAGGCAGATACCCTAAAATTTAGGGTCTCTGCCTTCGTTTAATGAGATGCGTTGTGGTAGTGGCAACCTGTGCAGGACATCCCGCATATAGTCGGATACATGACCCGTCTTAGTAATGCCACCAATCAATCGCGCAGCCGCGCGCAAAACTCGCTCCAAGCGCCCAATCCGACTCTGTGGAAGGCCAACATATAGAGAGGAACAATAGTCAAGGCGACTGGCAACGAAGGCGTGAACTATAGTAGCTGCAGCGCTGGGGGTAAGAGAGCGAGATATTACTCGCAGTTGGCGCAGCTGATAAAAGCAGCTTCGAGAGACAGAGTTAACGTGTTGAGTGAAAGTGAGTTCTTGGTCAAGTATCACTCCAAGATCTCGAACAGAAGTGCAGATAGTGAAGAGGGGAACTGGGTAGAGAGGGCACACAGATCAAGTTTTGCCAGCTGCTGTCTGGTGCCAAGCCAGATAAATTGCGTTTTAGAAGGGTTTAATCGTAATCGTAATCTCCAAACTTCTAAAGCGCCACTCGAAAGCCAAGCGCAGGGCACCAGCTTATTCACGAGCGCTGTATCTAGTCAGAAGGGTTATCCAAAAGAGTAGTCCGAAGGAGGTCCGAGTCCGGTTTCCAGAAACGGATAAGGGTCATGTTACTTATGTAATATAGACAGTTCGACTACTGAATTCAACAGTATCCTCGTCAGAGTTAGAAATAATCTTCGATACAGGAATTTTGGCAGTTTTTTTAAAGCAGATTCGAAAATAGACTTATGTTTAATACGAACGATATTATTCAATGCGCCATATTTACAACGCGGGTAGAATGGGATTCCGCCTACTTAGGTTAAAGGAGTTGTCCGCAGATCCTGAGTGGCCGAGTGGGTTGGTAGCCCGCTACTCACGCCGGCGGCCCGGGTTCGATTCCCGGTCGGTCGGTTTATCAGAGATTAATTTCTCGGATCTTTACTGCGGGTGGCTCGGTCGCAATATAAACGTGGAGTACGAGGTTGTACTCTGCCTCCGACACTAATCATCTTCGATATGAAAAAGTGTCGTTAAGCCCAAGTACAACATCCGCAGTCCACCACATATTTCCAGCCGAACGATGTTACCGCCAGATACATCTTCTAGAACACTTTAAAACTGTGAAAACTAAAACCTGGCGGACGGCCCCCTAATCCCGTAGTTTAGGTTAGTGAATTATTTCGTATGGTCAATTTAAAATGGAAGCTGGATTGACGAAAAAACTGTTTCCCTAAATGGAAGTGGGATTGATTAAACAATTTCTGTGTTTAAATATAAGCTGGTTTGATCGGAATAATATTTTCCGTAAATAAAAGCTGGATTGATGAAAAAAATTGTTTCCATTAGTAGAAGCGGGATCCATGAGAATAGTGCTTTCCTTAAATAAAAGTTCCATTTATGAAAAATATTTGTTTGCTTAAATAGAGTTTTGGTAATTTTTCTCATTAAATGGAAGTTGGATTAATGACATTTTTTCGATGAAATGGAAGCTGGATTGATAGTAGTTATCATGGACATAGGTAGACTGCTTACTTACCAACGTCAAGTGCGGCATTGAAGACATTAAAATAATTTACCAAGCTAAACTACGGGATTACCAAAACTGGCATTTAAATACTGTAAAAAACGGCATCTGCTATCTAGTCAGGGAGCAAATGGTATCCCGTGGGCGCTTTAATGAAAGAAACATGTGTGATACGTCGTTGGAAAGGTATTTTAACATAGAATAAGAAAAGTCATGGTGCCAAGCCAGAATATGCTGCAGGCAGGCACAATTCAAGATGGCGTCCAACATGGCGGAACATTATCGTAGTTAGTCGGATAGATATGCCACATGACCCCAAAAAAATTGCAAGAAAACGTTTTATGTTGGTTTTCTGGTGTATTAGGTCTGGAGAATAACATACTAAAAGTTTCTCGAAATCGGACCACGGGATCACCCCCAAAAATGCATTTTAAACAAAGATGGCGGCCAATATGGCGCCAATACAGAAAACCGTATATATCAGGTCATAGGTAAGCTAAATAACAAAATGAAGTGTCAAATTTAACATTATCAAGGTCGAGGAATCGATCTATCATAGTGGCAATAGTGTCGGAATCTTACTATCCAAGATGGCGGCCAATATGGCCGCCAAAACACAAAAATATGTATATATCAGGTCATAGGTAAGCTAAATAACAAAATGAAGTGTCAAATTTAACATTATCAAGGTCGAGGAATCGATCTATCATAGTGGCAATAGTGTCGGAATCTTACTATCCAAGATGGCGGCCAATATGGCCGCCAAAACACAAAAATATGTATATATCAGGTCATAGGTAAGCAGGCAGGCACAATTCAAGATGGCGTCCAACATGGCGGAACATGAGAAAAACAGACCTATTTATCGTAGTGGCAATAGTCTTGGAATGTTACGATACTCATTATTTCTTTTATTTAACGGAAAAAACAATGTGTAAACGTAGCAGCTGAGAAAAAATGAACATTCAAAATGTTATTCGTCATCATCACTATTGTCACTGCTGTCTTCGTGACCGTCATATCGTTCCGCTACATTATCGCAGAGATTCTCGTCGCTGTTACATTCACACATTTCTGTGCATGGCAGGTTGTTAGTTCGGCATTTGCATGGTGCCGCACATCTGTTTTTAAGACAAGCACACTTGACCAATTGCAGCAATGCCTCCGGGGCACATAGCGATTCATTCATAACCGGTGACAACCGTCCATCTTCCAATACCCACCCGTGTTCCGTTGGTGATGGAATCGCCGGCATTGCTTTGTCGTCTTGCGCCCAAACAATTGTCTGAAAATTAGCTCTTTTCACTGCTGGTATGAAAGCACCTGTTGTTGGTGGAAGACTGTCTCCAACAGTCTGTTTTGTTGAGAATAAAGACCATCGCAATGCTGCAAGAGTTTTGATCTGTGATTTCGATTTCGGCTGATAAACCCGGCAGAGGAATTCCTCCAAATTGTACAGAGTTTCATCAGTAACAAGATCATTTTTACCTAATGATGCAAAAGAAGAAAGTATTTCATCGTTGGAGAGACTGAATGCTTTCCAGTATGACAGTTTTCCTTTGCCTTTTAAACAACCTGTGGTGTCGCATCCGGAAAGTGCGTGAAATCCGGGTAAAGCTGCAGCTTCCAGTTGCCCAAGTGATGCATATATTTGGCCGATGGATATGTATTCTCCCGGAACAGGAACAAAGAAGGATTCTTTTGGAAGCTTTGGATACCGTCTCACCATCAGCACAAGCACATCAGTGTCTTGTGCAAATATAAACAATTTCGTCGCTCCTCTTTCCTTGGCATCCAAGCCATGTAAGATCATCTTTGTGTCAGCTTCCTCCTGCGTACTTCGTAGGTACTCGACAGTACCACTTGTTGAAGCTGCTTCATTGCGCCAACGGAACACGGGTGGGTATTGGAAGATGGACGGTTGTCACCGGTTATGAATGAATCGCTATGTGCCCCGGAGGCATTGCTGCAATTGGTCAAGTGTGCTTGTCTTAAAAACAGATGTGCGGCACCATGCAAATGCCGAACTAACAACCTGCCATGCACAGAAATGTGTGAATGTAACAGCGACGAGAATCTCTGCGATAATGTAGCGGAACGATATGACGGTCACGAAGACAGCAGTGACAATAGTGATGATGACGAATAACATTTTGAATGTTCATTTTTTCTCAGCTGCTACGTTTACACATTGTTTTTTCCGTTAAATAAAAGAAATAATGAGTATCGTAACATTCCAAGACTATTGCCACTACGATAAATAGGTCTGTTTTTCTCATGTTCCGCCATGTTGGACGCCATCTTGAATTGTGCCTGCCTGCTTACCTATGACCTGATATATACATATTTTTGTGTTTTGGCGGCCATATTGGCCGCCATCTTGGATAGTAAGATTCCGACACTATTGCCACTATGATAGATCGATTCCTCGACCTTGATAATGTTAAATTTGACACTTCATTTTGTTATTTAGCTTACCTATGACCTGATATATACATATTTTTGTGTTTTGGCGGCCATATTGGCCGCCATCTTGGATAGTAAGATTCCGACACTATTGCCACTATGATAGATCGATTCCTCGACCTTGATAATGTTAAATTTGACACTTCATTTTGTTATTTAGCTTACCTATGACCTGATATATACATATTTTTGTGTTTTGGCGGCCATATTGGCCGCCATCTTGGATAGTAAGATTCCGACACTATTGCCACTATGATAGATCGATTCCTCGACCTTGATAATGTTAAATTTGACACTTCATTTTGTTATTTAGCTTACCTATGACCTGATATATACGGTTTTCTGTATTGGCGCCATATTGGCCGCCATCTTTGTTTAAAATGCATTTTTGGGGGTGATCCCGTGGTCCGATTTCGAGAAACTTTTAGTATGTTATTCTCCAGACCTAATACACCAGAAAACCAACATAAAACGTTTTCTTGCAATTTTTTGGGGTCATGTGGCATATCTATCCGACTAACTACGATAATGTTCCGACATGTTGGACGCCATCTTGAATTGTGCCTGCCTGCAGCATATTCTGGCTTGGCACCATGACTTTTCTTATTCTATGTTAAAATACCTTTCCAACGACGTATCACACATGTTTCTTTCATTAAAGCGCCCACGGGATATGTTTTTCCTACATAGTGCTCCTTGACTAATCGGCTTTATATCGAACCGAAAGAGTAAAGACTTGCCCGGCAAAAAATGAATCATCGTATGTAAACATAACTTTTCTGTTTGACGATGCGCTTGGAACTTACAACAGACAATAGAATAAGGCTATTGTTACTTATGGCAAGTCTGTATCGGAATTTTTCATGATGACGTCAATGAGTCATTGGGCTGTAGACCTAGTTTTGTTGTGATTGGTTAGCGTGTGCTATTCGTTAAGGTGCGCAAGTAGCAGTTATTCTTGCACGGGAACAGTTGAAATTCTCGTTTGATATTGATGCGTCTTTGCGCCAATTGACTGAATTTAGATGCGACTCAATACATGCCTAGACAATCCTATTTACACGGTGAGTGTGACGATGAACCAGTAGGCCTACAGCACATTTATATATCATTATTTGTTGTTGTTGTTGTTGTTGTTGTTATTATTATTATTATTATTATTATTATTATTATTATTATTATTATTATTATTATTATTATTATTATTATTATTATTATTATTATTATTATTATTATTATTATTATTATTATTATTATTATCTACTCAGGAGCGCTCCCAGCTCAACCTCAATTAAAGTATGTAGGCCCCCTATGAAGTTGTGAAGTTACATTGTTCTAAGCGTTGGATGCACAGGCTGTAAGCTTATAGATTGGCGATTTAGTTAAATTAATTAAATATATAGATAAGGTTTGAGGATACGATTTGCCGTACTGGATAATTCAATGTAGGCCTAAAGCAGTTCCACGGGTTCGTTTGACTGCTAGGCAGCGCCGAGCTTTCTCGGTTGCAACAACAATAAATAATTATTCGTCTACAGACTGTTCGTCTACGACACTTCGTCTATAGACATTTGGCCGACAGACATTTCGTCTACTAAGTGATTTGATATTGTTACTTTAAAATTGAAGCTGGATTGATGAAAAACTGTTTCCCTACATGGAAATGGGATTGATGAAAACATTCCTGTGTTGAAATAGAAGCTAGATTGATCGAAATAAATTTGTCCCGTAAATAGAAGCTGGATACCAAGCTGGATGGATGGATGAAACTAAGTTTTCCATTCAATAGCAGTTGGATTGATGAAAATAATCTTTTCAGTAATTAGAAGCTGGATTCCTGAGAATATTTAGCACGTTTTAGCGAAAATATAAGAAAGCGGCCTCTGTTGATTAGCCCTAATGGATACAGATACACTAAGTCTTGTAGGAGAAAGGTCTGTAGACACATCGTCTGTAGACGAAGTGTCGTAGACGAAAAGTCTGTAGACGAGTTGTCGCGGAACCGTTGCAGGCCTCTCCATCTGGAATGACCTTCCATCAGAGCTGCGTCGCAGCGTCTACTACCTTTGACTAATCAAACTGGGTTTTATAAATCACTCAAACATCTTTTCTTTAGCCGTGGATGGGCTGGAGCGCTCCTGAGTATATTTCTTGAAGGGGCGCTATATAAATCTCCAGAAAGAGAGAAAGAAAGAATGAATGAATGAATGAATTATTCAAATCCTAACCGTCGGCGAAAGTGTCGTCTACTCGACTGACTGCGTTGGCGACCTGATGAGAAAAACGCTGCAACGCGATTAGTTGGGATTTTGGCTGTGGTAGACATCACTTGAGAAACAATTCAACTCAACCATCCCTGATCTTTTCGAATAAAAAAGATTATTCGATGTTGATAAGTTTAGGTGGCAGGTTTGAGTTGTATAAAAGTAACTAAGTCTGGCGAAGTTTAGAAACGATCTAATCGTTGAGTTGCATCAGACTATCGAGTTACGGTGTCTGAAGTATGTGAAACATTCAGCGGCGATTGGACGATTGGCTTTTGTCTAGTTTAAGAAGAAACGGTGCTGAGGCGAGTCAAGTTGTCATATGATGAAGTCGTTGATCAGCAATCGGACATTTAGACTTCAGAGGAAGTGTATTCGTCGAATAATTATTCTTAAGTAAAAGAACATTGAAATGTCGGAGATGTCAGATCAAGAGAAGGCAAAGATACTCCAGACGAAGGCGTAGAAGAGGCAATTTTCGTAAGGCATGTCAAGTGTGAGTAACTGAAGACAATTCAACTCAACCATCCCTGATCTTTTCGAATAAAAAAGATTATTCGATGTTGATAAGTTTAGGTGGCAGGTTTGAGTTGTATATTTGATAAGTTTAGGTGGCAGGAGATGTCGGAGATGTCAGATCAAGAGAAGGCCCTCTTCCATGTCAAAGAATGACATGGAAGAGGGAGGTTACCGTAGGTCATAATATAATAGCAATTAGATTATGAGAATTAATCTAGCAAATCTTCGTAATCGTACTCTCCAAACTTCTAAAGCACCACTCGAAAGCCAAGCGCAGGGCATCAGCTTATTCACGAGCGCTGCGTCTAGTCAGAGGGGTTGTCCAAAAGAGTAGTCCGAGGGAGGTCTGATTTCGGTTTTCAGATGATCAGAGAGGGCACAGCAGATGTTAAGGTGGGTGTCTTACAGTCTTACAATCTTACAGTCAATAGTTTACACTCCAAGCGATGATTGCTTGATTGTAGAGTGTTTCTATTGAATTCTTATATATATACACATGTGTAATTATGAAAAGTATATATATGTCATGTCATGTCACATCGCCATCGTTGCTTCGCGACGGTTGGCCACATGAATAGATTCTCAATGCCCAGTGTTTTCTGTCGCGTGCCGCATTCATTAGGCCAGTACCTACAAGTCCAGTTCAGTTCAAGATGTTGTCGATCCACGATATTCTTGGCCTTCCTCGTCCTCGAACCCCTTCCACGAGACCCGTCATCAGGCTGCTCTCGATGTTGTCGTGCGGCTGTCTCATGATGTGGCCAAAATATCGTAGTTTCCAAGTTTTCGCGTGCGCCAATAATAGTTCCTTTCTGGTCCTCGCTGATGTGCACACCCGTGCGTTGAACATCATTTTCGTTCACCGGATTCTCAAGAGCTTTCGGGTACACTTGTTTTTAAAATGCTTGTATACGTCTTTCCTCCTCCTTCTTCAACGTTCAGGCCTCACATCCTTACGTCACAACTGGCCACACCAATGCCTTCATCAACCGCAGTTTGGTATCGTTGCTGATCGACTTATTTGTACATATCTTCGTCAATTTAACCATAACCGTCATCCCCATGGCCAGCCTTGCTTTCACTTCACTCGCGCAATTCGCATCTTTTATTACCCTACTCTCTAGGTTTACAAAGGAATTCACTGGTTTCAGTGTTGCTGAGCCCACCACCGTCTCCAACACCCCCTCAGTATTCGTCATGACTTTCGTCTTTGCCACGTTGATCGACATGCCATATTCTGCTGCAGCACTTTCGACGCGTTTCATGAGTTCTTGAAGTTCTTCCGGTGTTGGGGCCAGTAGAACGATATCGTCAGCGTATCTGAGGTTGTTGATGGTTTTCCCACCAAATCCTAAATCCCCCAGCGAAACCGTTAGTGCCTTTCGCATCACTTGTTCTGCTAGAATGTTAAACAGGCAAGCGGAGAGGTTGAATCCCTGTGGAACTCCTTTTTAACCTTGAACCATGCCGAAGTGTGGCCATCTGTCCTGATATTAGCCTAGCTGTTGTTGTCTGTACAGAGTCCTTAATAGTTGGACCAACTGAGGTAGAAAGCCTATTTCGAGCATTGATAGCCATAGTTGTTCGTGTCGGACCCTATCAAAGGTCTTAGTAAAGTCAATGAAGCAAAGGTACAGTGGTTGGTTCCTTTCTTTTGCTTTCTCTAGTATGGTCTCAATCTGGTCTCTCGTACCTCTTCTTTGCCTAAATCCGTTTTGCTCCTGATCAGTCTCGTCTTCGAGCTTCTGTTGCATACGGTCTAGCATCGCGCGCAACAAAATTTTGCTCGCGTGTGAGACCAATGCGATTGTTCTGTAATTGTCACACTGGAGTAGGGTCACCCTTCTTGGGAAGCGGAATGAATGTTGATTGAGTTTATTCTTCTGGCCATTCTCCAGTCTTCCACACCTCCGTGCATATTTCATGTAGTTTCGTCACTGTCACCTCCCCTCCAAACCTCAGTAGTTCTGCGGCTACGTCATCCGGACCTGCTGCCTTTCGTGACGCGGACTTCATTACTGCTTGCATGACCTCTTCCTTCAGCGGTGGTGGTTCCCTTTCTTGAATGTCAATCTGTACATTCTCGTCTTCTTCGCAGTATTCTCTCCATCTCTGATTCACTCTCTCTGGTTTGACAATTTTCCTGCCAATGGTAGGCCTATCTCTAATGGCCGTGGTACGAGGGACGAATGATCCAGTGAGACGCTTCACTGCTTGGGAGACTGGTCTGCTATTACCTTTCTTCGCGTTTTCATCTAACTCGCTGCACAATGTCTCCAGCACTTCCTGTTTTCCATACGTAGTCTTTTCTGTATTTCGCTTCGTAGTTTTTTTGTATTCTGTGGGAGATTTTGTTTTGGCATCGCGTTTCTTTCCTATAGGCCTAGATCCATTCAAAAGTGTCTCTAGAAATCCAATTCTTGCCTTTACGGTGATCCATCCGTATTGTCACGTTTGCAACGCCCAACGTGGCTTCCTTCAGTTGCCGCCATAGTTCGTCTGGTGTTCTCGGTTCGTCTATACCTTCCAGTTCTTTGAATCTGTTTCTCACTTCCAGTTGGTATTGTTGCTCAACCTGGTCATTTTTAAGTTTCTCAAGATCCAAGAGTACCCGTAACGGTTTATTCATTCTCTTCTTTTTAAATCTTAGTTTCATCGTCAGTATCATCAGGTTGTGGTCGGAATAGCAACCTGCGCTGAGACATACGCGTGCGTTATTGACCGACTGTTTCCACTGTTTACTGATCAGTATGTAATCGATTTGCGCTCTGGTGATCCATCTTAACTCTTCCAACTGTGCCTGTTGTGCAGACGGAAGAGAATATTGGTGATTACCAATCTGTGTTCTGCGCAGAAATCCACCAATATTTGTCCTCTATCATTTCTATTCCCGTGGCCATATTTCCCAAGGACGTTAGTCTCTGTTGCATCCTCTCTCCTACTTTGGCGTTGAAATCTCCAGTGATCAAAAGTATGTTTCGCTTGGGGACCTCTGAAATAGCGCGATCCAGGTCTCTGTAGAATTGCTCGATTTCTTCATCCTGTTTGTCAGCAGTTGGTGCGTAACATTTGACTATTGTCATATCTCTGGGCTTTGATGCAAACGTGGTCGATATTACTCTGTTGCTTATTGCATTATATGATGCTAAGCTTGAGAAGATATTCTTCCTAATCCAGATTGCCACTCCATGATGTTCTCGTTCAGATTTGCCCGAGTAGAGCACGGTGTGGCCATCAAGCGTCTTAAAATGGCCGCTACCCGACCACTTGGTTTCTGACAGTCCACATATGCTGATGTCTGGTCTCTTCATTTCGTTGCCAAGCATCGACAGTTTGCTCAGTGCGTTGAGCCCTCTCGTATTCCATTGTCCAATCCTAACGCGACGTCTGCCATTTAGATGTTTCGTTGTTCGGTCGGTCGTTTCTGTCTTGATCGGTGGTGACGTTAGGCCAGTAGCATACTTATCAGCACCGATCGTGACTCTCATAGTGGTGAGATATTATTATAATATATAATAATTATTATTTATTATATATATAATAAATAATTCAAACTGAACGAACTGATTGGCATTCTAATATTCTATGCTAGGCTAAGGCTATTACATCCTGTTTACTATAATGATTTATTACAAGACCAGCAAAAGAATTAGACGCTACAGAGTGTGAATACCGTGCTGCCAGTGCTGGACATTGTCGACAGCGTTGAGCAGTGTTTGAATTTATTTATTAGGTGACAATGGCAAATTTCTAGATTCGTCGGTGGCTATTAAAGCGCTGTCGTATTTGAGCTGTTGATTTAATTATGTAGAAAACTAATAGACTGTGTGACGTTTCTTGAGTTAACGCTACTCAAGAAATCGGACCAGTTACAATTCGAGGCTCGATCGATTGAGAACTTCAGAGGTCGCCGACACCGGAATGACCGGATATGGCAGACAATGCACGCGATAGCCAACCAATCACAAACACGGTGTGATGCATTAGTTCTTGGGAAACAATCACTCATGACGTCAGCGCAACAACGCCTCCCGCAAACCAAAGACGAATTAAGACACAGGTGCACCAGCAAAGCAAGCAGACCGATTCATCATTGCCAAACTCCATCAATGCGCTCACCAATGAAAACACGCACGCTTCGGTTTCCAAAACCCATCGACTCACACTGAAAATCAATGCTGTTTCAAAAAATATTCATTGTGTCAGATGAAAATTCCATTACAGACGCACGTTACCTAGGCACTCTTCAACTGGTTTATGACTTACTGACTCATCAGCTGAAACTGTGTACACAGGTAAATTACCTTAAAACGTGAGAGAAAATGGTTTGTTCTTGTGAATAGGCAATGCAAGGTCTGCACAGATAATGACGATCAAGGTCTAAATAAGTTTGACAGCCACCACCTTTACTAGAATCTAACATTAAAAAGTGGGAAGCGAACTGCGAAAATATACATGTGAAACAGCAGGATCAAAGTACATGGATGTAAGGATGTTGCTTTTGGAATATGTAACCATTAGGGCTACAATGTATGGTGTGAATTTAATTATAGCTTAGATCTAAACGTCTAGTGTAATCGATTTGTTATTGTAACATGTTTTAGAAATGTACCACGAACTGACCAGACAACAAGAAATGTACCACCAACTGTCCAGACAACAAGAAATGTACCACCAACTGTCCAGACAACAAGAAATGTACCAACAACTGACCATAGAACAAAAAGTCAACCATCATCAAGACCAGGTAATAGCACAATCAGTTCTACACTGACCTGCTAACAGATTCTTTTCTTTCGCAACAGTCAGCGGAATAATATAATTTGGATTCGGTTTCTATATTATTTGTCCAGCTCAATGCACGCATTCATAATTATTTAGTATCGTTTGTCGTTAGCTTACGCTCACTAGTTCTTTAATCATGTTATATACAAATCTCCCCAACTTATCTCTTTGTTTTTCTTTGTGTTGCCATGTAACTATGCCTGTGTTTCTCTCTCATTGTCTGTCTGTCTGTCCGTAAGCCTGTCTTTCTGACTGTATGTCAATAATGTCATTTATTCGCTCGTTCGTTTCGATAATAATTATAATCTGTATAGCATTCTGTCTTTTTTAGCGTCTCAACATGCTTTGGCGTTTACACCGGAACAGTATAAAGAGGCGGAAACGATCACTAAACATGTATGTACTTTCACTTTCAATGTTATACATAAGTATGGATACATGTGTGCACTTATGTATAAGAATGGATGTTTACGACAGTCTGATATAATTATATATGACACAATTTTACTTGTATAACTTTTAATACTTTGATTGCTTCTATACTGTAGACTGTAGTGAATAGACGACTCTACAATAGCTTTATCAGTGGCGGCGCTACAGCAGGTCGCAGCAGGTCATTTGACCTGCTTATTTTGCTCCCGACCTGCTTAATGACCTGCTTAAAATTCTTTGGAATTTTTAATATCTTCTTTTAATTTCAAACATCAACATCTGTCCCATAGGATCACTAGGCCAATTGCAATTATTAGATCTAAACGACATTTAAACGTTTATGTCAACAGAAGCCTATGTTGTAAAGTCTATCATTGAAATGCTCATACAATGTAGTCTTTGCCGCCGTTACGTCAAAAATAAGTGGAAATTAATACAATAGGGCGTCGTCGATTACTTCGCGAGACCAACCTTTTCGCGTGGATGCCTTTTCACTTGTTTATATATTTATTCGTTTATTGAGAAAAACAATCTGACAAAAATGCAGAAATGCTTACATGAGTGACAATGGATAATTAAAGTTAATTAGAAAATC
Source organism: Aporrectodea caliginosa (assembly GCA_020284085.1). Classification (NCBI taxonomy): domain Eukaryota; kingdom Metazoa; phylum Annelida; class Clitellata; order Crassiclitellata; family Lumbricidae; genus Aporrectodea; species Aporrectodea caliginosa. The sequence continues at coordinate 232,530 of JACEVL010000010.1, forward strand.
TTAGAAAAAACTAGTAAATATTTTTATATAAAGATCTGGGAATAAATTGAGAGTTGTCTTTGAGTATGGTTGCGTGCTCTAAGTCTTAATTGGTGAGAGGAGAGGAGAGGGGTCGGAGTGGAGGTAGGAGTTGGTGAAGTACACGCTTGGGGTTGTGTAATATGGAGAAAAGGAGTTTCGCATCGGCTATATTGGCAAGTTCAGAGACTGTTGGAAAGGATTGTTCTAGGTAACTTAGGCGTTCGGCTCTTTTTAGGAGTTTTCCAGGCGCTCGAGATCTTTATCGGAAGCCAGGGTGAGACCCCATCAGGATGGGGAGGAATATGGAAGTTTAGCAACGGTAGTGGCTTTGGTTACATTATGGATGGATGAGGAATGAGGCCATGGGTTTTGGGTTTTCTGATCGCATAAAAAGAGGGGGAGCAAGTTGCTGTGAGGTGGTCTATATGGGCTGTGAGTTTGAGATTATCTTGAAGGATGACACCCAGTATTTTCAAAGTTTTAACTCGGGTAATACTAGGTAATGGAGGAGGAGGGTCAAATTGGTGTCAAGGGCGGAAAATGATCATTTCTTTAGATTTAGAGTTATTTAAGGTAAGGTTATTGGCAGAAGCCCAGGTATAGAGATTAAATGCGGTTCAGATAGAATAGTATGAGCTTGAGAGTATCCAGTAAGGAGGTAAGTGTCATCTGCAAATTTGAACATAAGATTAAGGGGCTGAAAAGGGTGTTGGTCTGAACCAGTAATGGAGAAGTTGGTAGGTCCTAAGACAACCTTGAACTATATAGCCTATACTAGCATTGATTGGGAGGAGAGATGAAGATTGACCTTTGAATATAGTGAGGCGTCAGCATTCAAGATGATATTCAACTAGCCAGTTATAGATTTCATCTGGGATATCAAGAGTGGAGATTTTGTCAAATAGGACAGAATTTACGAATATTATTTATTTATTATTTATTGCAACAGGAAACAGAACAGATGACAGTACACATCATGACAGAAAACAGATCAGTCACTGCGCAACAGGAAGCCAGGAAAAAGCTAAAAGCTTATACCACCCTGGCCCCTATAGTACCTGGTTAACATTTCAGGCAGAATAGCATCAACGTTATAATTATACATTAGCAAAGAAATGAATAAATAACAATGAGTCGCTGCAACATTGAAGATTTCTTTGGAAATAAATCTGGCGGAAAACGCGTTAAGCGGAATGACAATATGACTGTTAGCCTAGTGTTGGTGTAGTCCTGAACGATAATAATGCTAGGGAATTGCAGATGTAAACGAGTTTCTGTAAATGTTGAAAACGTGGGTCATGCGATTCGTGCGTCTTATTAGCACACATGTTCATTATGTTCTCAGTAGCTCATCAGTAGACCTACTTCCAAATCTAATAGAGTAACTATAGTTTAACGTTTTAATGCTGAATTCTTTTTAAATTTATTTGAATATGCTACAACAATTTTGCTATAAGCGTTCAATAATAATTTTCTTCGTTATATATACATGTATATATATAGGCTAGCCTATATATAAGTTATGCTGCTTGATGCGTCAAACTCAAACATTAATTTCTTCGACCTGCTGAATAACTCCCATGACCCTGACGCGACCTGCTGAAATTGTATAGCTGGCGCCGCCACTGAGCTTTATTTAAATCTAGGCCTATATATATATATTTTACATACTTCACCAAACGCCACATGACCAATCTCTTTGGAGTCCAGTTACTTTGCTCTGTCACCAAAGGATTAGTTCGGCAAAGTAGACCCAAAACTTGAAGAGTACCTCTCTTCAGTCCATGCGAGATTCTACTTCAACGGTCTGGTCATAAATCCAGATAAATCTGAGGCAATCATGTTTGGATCAAGTCAACACCGATCCTCTTTCCATTCTCAGTCCAGTACTACACCTTGCTGACACTGCTGTTCCGCGATCACAAACTGTCAGTGCATTTGGGGTGATTGTGGATAGCTATACATTTCAACCACCGCATAAAAAACTTGTAAATCTTGTTTCTATCATATTAGGGCAAATCCTCACACAAAGTCTGCTCTTACCATAGATGTGTCAAACCCAGAGCTTTCTCTCTTGTCTGCTCTCATCTAGATTGTATCAACCCGGATTTTGCAGGTATCTGAATTAATTTAACAACCTTCAACGAATTCAAAATCCTCTGGCTCGTATGGTGCTACGTGCATCTTCTCCTTAACCTTGCTCGATCAGCTGCATTGGCGTCCTGTATAAGTCAGAATAAGATTTAAACTGCTCTGTGTGAGCTAAAAAGACTCTACAACGAAATTTCCTACCTTCAACCACTATTATCTCCTTACATCTCTCGCCGGAGTCTGCTATCTTCGGTTATGGGTCTTTTGGTTCATTCACGCAGTGCAGTATTGTCATGAACTCTCGTGCATTTCATGTTGCTGCCTTCAAGGAATGGAACCGACTACCAATGTTTATCAGATGCTTGGACTCTTGCTGTTCCTTCAAGATACCTTCTACCTCCTTCAGCTCTTTTACCTCCTCTCTCTCTCTCTCTGGTCTCTCTGGCAACCGGACTCGGACTCTGGCTATAGGACTTGCATCTTCCCTTGACATAATCTGGACAACTCTGGCACGACGCAGCGCTCGTAAATAAGCTGCTGAAATTTGGAGTTTATAATTACGATTACAATTGCGAAGAGAAATACTTAACATTTTTCATAGGCTTTCAAGCATTTACATAACTAACTGGCATACAAATCTTCTTAAAATAGACCTACTTAAACGCCCTGTCATGGCGTCATCTATCCTATTTCTATATTAAACAGACGATTTACAAGTGTGTCCATTCCGTGCTTGACTTTAATTTATGGTTTTAATGGTATTTTGGGCCCGTGATAACCAGATCGCTACCAAACTTGGATCAGTTGAGAATCCCATAACTAGTAGGCAAACAAACTTCGTCGTTCGAAGAAATGGTTTTAATATGCAGGGAATTAAATTAACCCAATTGCCTGTGCTCGACAGATTCGCTATTTTACAAATGAGCTAGCACCGCTGTTGTTATTTCTGCTGATCTTGAATCAGTCTGTACAAAAAACCGTGTTCTAAAATATCATAGCATATGCTAACTTGGAATAATGTTAAATTTATTGATGACCTTTTCCGAATATGAAATTAGCCTTAGACAAAGTACTAGAATTCTTTAGTGCAATCAATGCATTTTAACTCAATTTCAAATTCACCCTAAACTTTCATAACCATAACCATCAATTTATTGCTCCAAACATTGACAAAGTAACATTTCATTGTACAAAGAACAAAGATCTGTTGGTCGCAAAAGGGAACCCAGAAGGGACCAGAGTCCCGCTGGTTAGGGTCACCTATATACATAGTCTGTTGCTAGATGTTTAACAGAGGTTATCTACATGTAGTACAGTGCATTCATATAATAAGTATCTAGTACATGTACAATTATTAACGTACTAGAAAAGCACAAACGAATGGGGGATTAGAACCCAACTAATCGTTCTGATGAATATCCATAGGCGTAACTTATGTTTAAATAGCTTTAAATTTGAGATACTGCGAAGGTCTTGGGGAATTCTATTCCATTCTTCTAGGCCAAGACATCTGACGATGAATAATTACGAGTGTTTGTACGTGCAAACTCACACTTCTGTATTAAGCTAAGATTCTTGTATTATGTGAGTGAATGTCCGAGGCTAGGTTATAGAAGTTGGCATGGGAGCTAAGCAATGTGTTGTAAGTATATCGATGCATGAATTCATTAATCTGCAGCTGTTTGATTTGTGCATTTTTAGAATCCCGAGCTGTATGAATAATTGTTTTGTGTGAGAATTATAGGGGGAGCCAGCTATTATTCTAACGACTCTTTTTTGCAAAACATTTATTCTGTGGAGTCGAGAATTGTAGTTTGATCCCCATTCCCCATATCATATTGCAATAGGCAATGGATGGATAAATCATAGTATAGTATAAAGTGAGCATAATGTTTGTAGGTAACAGGTAAGATATGGGGGGGGGGCCGATAGCGCATTGGATAACATCTGGCACAGAGACCGAGAGGTACCGAGTTCGAGCCCCCGTTGGGCGGATATGCTTGTAGGCTGCTATTAGCGCCGTTGTATTGCAGGCTGTCTGTTCTGTTAGTAGTTAAGATTTAAATTGCATAACATGTAAATATACAGCGCAGTGCGTTTGTCAGGCGCTTATTAAAGAAAAGATATTATATTATTATTATTATTATTCGTGTTAGTATTCCTATAATTTTGGCTATTTTTAGTGCTATTTGCTCAATATGATTGTTCCAGGTAAGATGTTGGTCTACGTCCTCCTAAGAATTTTACAGATTTTACTTGTGAGATGTCAGTAGTGTCTATTTTGACTTTTCACTTCTGTTGAGGGGTTGATTTCCTATGAGAGCAGAAGAGAATATAATTAGTTTTTGCCAAATTAAGAGATAATTTGTTTGCTTTAAACCCGTCCGACACTAATTAGAGTTCTTGGTTAAGGATTCAAAATAGTCAGTGATGGGCAAAATACTTTTCAAAAGTATTTTGAAAATACAAAATAAAATACTTTTCAAAAGTATTTTGAAAATACAAAATAAAATAGTATTTTCAAAATACTTTTGAAAATAGTTTTTCAAAATACTTTTGAGAAATCAACATTTTGCACTTTCACTCGCTATTGTGTACATTTACATCGCATTAGCGTAGGCCTACTTCAAAGTAATCAATAGTTTCTTATGACTTGAAGCATTGATAAAATTGTAATTAGTAACTTCTACTGTGCCAGTGCCTGATGCACAGGGCATCAATAGATGGCGCACTCAAGCCAAACTGTGATGAGGTATCCAGAAGATCAGTCCGTTAGACAGAGAGGCAGCTTATGAAGGATAAGCAATTTTAAGGAGGTAAGTTTTAAGTTGAGAACGAAATGACACAAGCTACCCAGCAGAATGCACAGACACAGGGAGAGAGAGTTCCAAACAGTAGGCCCAGCAACCAAAAGAGCATTGTCAGTGATATCCTAGCATACATGAACATAAGACGCTTAATTCTGACAATGTCAGCAATGAACATTATGATAACTTACAAATAATGTTTACATGGCCAGTGAGAGACATGGTAGAACTAAAAACAACGCCTAAGTTACTAGCAGCACGGCCAGCTCAACAAGTGAGACACCCAGTTTAATGACTTAAGGCAATCAAATTTTCAAAGTTGCTGTGGAATGACCAATACCAGAAATTCAGTCTTCGATGGGTTAAGGAAGAGTTTATTGACCGCCGTCTGAGACTGTACCTCATAAAAGACAGTAGACAACAGCTGTACAGATGAGTCAAATGAAATGCAGATTTGAGTATCATCAGCATAGAAATGATAACCCAGAGAATGATTATCCAGCAATGTTCCTAGTGGTGTGGTGTATAGTGTAAACAAAAGAGGACCAAGCACACAACTCTGATACCGGTACATATTATCCTAATACAACAGACTCACAAGTAGTTGTTGTAACCAGATGATTATTAATTTTTGAAACATCATGTTCTAGTCGAGTTCTCAAGCCTTATAACACTTCAAACTAATTTTTGCAGAGGATTTGTAAAATTTATTTTTTTAACGTTTCTTTGAAGAGTATTTTGGAAAAATATTTTGAAAAAGTATTTTAAATTCTCCAAAATACTTTTAAAAACTATTTTGAAAATACTTTTACAAAATACTTTTCAAAAGTATATTTTGAAAATACAAAATAAAATAGTATTTTCTATTTTGAAAATAGAAATCCATTTTCAAAATACTTTTGTGCCCATCACTGAAAATAGTTCATCGTAAGATTTTTGTGAGAATAAGACATTAGAATCGTCTGCAAACAGTACAAAGTGGAGAATTATTAGGAACTAGGAAGGTCGTTAATATATATCAAAAAAATAGGGGACCCAGTATAGAACCTTGGGAACTCCAAATTTAATTAATTTAAATCTTGATGTTGTGCCATTGCATTTGACTTGCTGTTGTCGATGAGTAAGGTAATCCTTAAACCAAGAAAGAAGGATACCCCGGACTCCATAATTTTCCTGCTTTTTTATTAGTATGTTATGGTCTACAGTGTCAAATGCTTTGCTTAGATCTAAAAATATTCCTATAGAATAATCATTCTTGTCAATGGCTTGAGTTATCTTATCCTGTATATTAATCAGTGGCATTGAAGTTGAATGGCCTGGCCTAAATCCATGTTGCAAGGGGTGTAGAATATTTGTTTGGAGATGTGGTTATAGTCTTTGGTACATAACTTTTTCTTGTAGTTTTGAGAAATAGGGCAATATAGATATAGGTCTATAATTGGTTAGGTCCTCTTTATTACCCTGTTTGAATATTGGTGTAACTGTTGATCTTTTCATTTCATCAGGTACTATCCCTGTTAATAATGAACAATTAATTATCTCGGCTAGTGGTACTGCTATAAGAGCCAGGTTTGGACTAACTATGCTAGGATCAAGTTGCTCAGGTAGCCTACAGGACTATGTGTGAGTTTCAGTAACCCAGATAGCTTTTTAGATGCTTAAGTTTACAAACTAAGCAACACGTTACATATCACGATAGCCTACACAACAAACCAACTGTATCTCAGCTATTAGGCCTACAGTAACTACTCGGCCGATATATAAACTTCAATAGTTTTAGTCGCATGCTTAGAATGGATAGAACCATGTCGAACACGGTGGATCGGAACATTTATCTATGTAAAGCAAGCGATAAGTTAGAAATGAGATTTGTCCAGACCATAATCTTAGGTTTTGCTTTTACGAAGCTCTTAACTTACAACAGATAGATTAGCTAAGATAATAATTATTATAAAGAAAAATGAAGTGTATAGTCGTTTGAGAATAAATACAAAAGACATAAAGTACGGTAAGATAACAATATTCAATCCATTATGGGAATAGGTTCCACATACAGTAGGCCCACATTGAACAACATTTCGCACAAAGATAGGCCTATGTGATTGCGTACAGTGATATCATTACTAGAAAACTATCGTTGATAATTTCCAATTTCTCGGCCACTTAGATTAAATATAATAACGAACTATTAGATTTTAGAGATCTTTAAAATATAGATTACCTTATAACACTGTCTGCTGACTGAAAATAATAACTGTTATAAGTGTATAGAGTTATTAATAACTTATTATAGACAGAATACTACCCTCTTTATGTATGTTTATCGTCTTTACCTTTCTATCATCTTTTGACGTTGCGCCATCGATTGATGCCTTGTACATCAGACACCGGCGTTATAGAAGTTATAAATGACATCAATTTCTCCGTGGACCACCTGAAGTCAGCTGGAGAACGATCAGATCCTGGTCTAGTCTAGACTGGTGTGGCAGGTAAGGTGGACTCTAGGGCCTAGGCTAAAATGTACTCTAGAGTACATCATACCTAGGCACAGCGTACTGTAGATTAAATCATACCTAGGCACAATGTACTCTAGAGTCCACCGCGCTTACAGGTACCTCGGACGCTAGAGTACGAAATGCCTAGCCCACATCCAGGCATAACGTTACGTACTCTATGCAGGTAAGGTGTACTCCAGGCTCAACGTACTGTCGAGAACATCATGTACCCCAGATTCCACACTGTATACCGCGGGCATTGCGTACTCTAGTTAAGCCATAGAAGTTACGTATTTAAAATATTATTATAGATTCTAAAATGGTAGCGAAATTAACAGTAGGCCTAACTACAATTTTAATATCAAATATAAAAAACAGCAATTAAATACTTCATGAAAATTTTATAGTTTATTTATCGGAGGTGAAGCAAATTATTCATCAAATCCATAAAATCAAATCAATCAATCGTAGAGTACATAATACCTAGGCACAACGTACTCTAGAGTACATAATAGCTATAGGCACAATGTACTCTAGAGCACACAATACCTAGGCAAAACGTATTCTAGAGTACATAATACCTAGGCACAACGTACTCTAGAGTACATAGTACCTCGGCACAACGTACTCTAGAGTACATCATACCCAGGCACAACGTACTCTAGAGTACATCATACATAGGCACAACGTAGGCCTAATCGTAATCGTAAACTCGAAACTTTTACAGCGACCACAAAAGCGAAGTCGCGAAAACCAGCTTATTCACAGGCACAACGTACTCTAGAGTATGTCATACCTAGGCACAACGTACTCTAGAGTACATTATACTTAGGTACAACGTACTCTCTGTAGGTGATTTGTACCCTAGATTCCACACAACCGTATAAGGCTATAAGCATTTCATACTCTAGTTTGGCCATAGAAATTATATATTTAAAAAATTAAAGACTCTAAAATGGTAGCGAAATTGACAGCGGCTATATTTTTTAATAAAAAATATACAAGATGTCAATTAAATACGTTATGAAATTTTCTAGTTTAATTTATCGAAAGTGAAGCTATTATTCATCTAATCATACGTAGAGGCTAAATTATTCCTAGGCACAACGTACTTTATGCAGGTGATTTGTACTCTAGATTCCACACTAGCCCAGGCATTGTGTAGGCCTACTCTAGTTTCCGTAGAACTCTTGGTTTTGCAAACTTCCGATTTATCTACTTCCGTTTAGAGTTTACTTTTGCATTATACGTTAATACAATTTTAATTTCATAATAAAAATAATCTAACATTTTATACACAATGGATAATGCTAACAATTCGAAACACGACATGCGACACTTATTAGCAACCGGACTTAAGATCAGCCTCCTTATCAACCAGCATCCTTAGCATCCTTAACATCCTTAGCAACCAGTCTCCTTAGCAACCAATGTTCTAAGCAACCAATCATGTTAGCAGCAAGCTTCAAGGTCAACCTCAGCATCATTAACAACCAGGGTCTTTGTAAACCGCACAACTTAGCAACCAATCTTCTTAGTAACCAATCTTCTTAGTAACCAACTTTCTTTAAAAGTGGCCTTCAGCAACCAATCTTCTTAGTAACCAATCTCCCTAGCAATCAGTGTCAAGGTGAGCCCAACGTCGTTAGTAACAGAACGCCTAAACAACGAGCTTCCTTAACAACCAGCCTCCTTAGCAACCAACCTTTCTAGTAGCTAATCTCCTTAGAAAATAGCAGCTTCAATGTCAACCTCAGATTTGCTTGCTAATGAAGGCGGCTGCTAAGGAAGACTTGTTGCTAAGGAGGGCGGTTGATAAAGAGGGTGGTTGCTAAGGCAGGTACATGTAGTTGCTTAGGAGATTGGTGGCTATGCAGGGCGGTTGCTAAAGAGGCTCATTATTGTGAAGGGAGGTTGGCTGCTAAGGAGTAAGGAGACTGGTTGCTAATGTGGCTGGTTGCTAAGAAGGACGGTTGCTAAAGAGACTGAGGCTGGTTGCAAAAGATGCCTAGACTCACATTGCAGGTGGTTGCTAAAGAGGTTGAGGCTGGCTGTTATAAAGTTTGGCTGTAAAGAAGGCTGGTTGCTGCAAAGGTTGGTTGCTAAGTAGGCTGGTTGCTAAGGAGGCTGAGGCTGATCTTGAGGAGGTTTGCTAAATGAGGCTTTTCTTGTGCAATGGTATGTTCGATAAATAAGCGTCGCGCGTCCCGCTCGTGCTATAAAATGTTTATAAAATGTTGTTTAAAACTATCGTTTCTTCTTGTACCTTCCACTCCTCGACTTAAAAGACACCCACCTTAATACTCTGTACTGGAAACCGGACTACTCTTTTGGACAGCCCCTCTGACTAGACGCAGCGCTCGTGAATAAGCTGGTGTCCTGCGCTTGGCTTTCGAGTGGCGCTACAGAAGTTTGGAGATTACTATTACGATTACGATTAATTTAATGTAATTGCACTCTAGAGTCCACGGTGCCTGTAGGTATCATGGACTCTAGAGTACAAAATGTGCCTAGAGTCCACCCTGTCTCCTACACCGGAATGAATTTCGACGTCGACTGCATGCCAGCCAGCTCTGTGACTTGAAGTTGAGCCGCCGGAGCTACTATTGATGAGTTAATAATGGTATACAACAACACTCTCACTTCCATTGTCGATGACCTATTGGCTCACAGGAGGGTCCGCACTCGGAACAGCCCGCTAACGCCTTGGTTTGATGGGAGTGCAGGGCTCTGCGTCGTAAAGTCAGGATAGCAGAAAGGCTTTTTCGAAGAACGTTGTTAGATAATGATCGTCGGGCCTGGATTGGAGCATTGAGGGTAAAGCGCCATGCACTGTTTCTGTGAAAAGGAGAGACAATACTGGGATGACCGCATCGCCTCCAACTCGGAAAATACTCGCCGTCTCTGGAAGGACCTCTCTACTACTCTTGGACGGAGCCCGAGCCTACTGTGGCACCGACCTTCGGTGTTGAAGACTACCTGCTCTACCTCAAAGAAAAAGTGCAAGAAGTTCGGAGAGCTACTCAGGGATTGTCCCAGCCTACGTCCACTACAGCACAGTTATGCATGGGCTTCTTTAAGAGCGTTACTGAACCTGAAGTACGTAAAATCCTCTGTTCCTCGCCGTTGAAGAGCTGTTCGCTCGATCCTATTCCGACCTTTCTGCTTCGTGAAATGATTGATGATCTATTGCCGTACATACATAGATGGTTATTGTCTGCATCTTTAATGCTTCGCTTGATGAGGCAATCCTACCGGCCAGCCAGAAGCGTGTCATTGTCAGGCCTGCTCTCAAGAAGCCAGGGCTTGATCTGAACTTACCGTTCAGCTACAGACCCATCTCAAACCTATCTTTTATGCCAAAGCTGATCGAGAGAGTGGTTGCTGTCGAGCTGCTACGATATATCTCGAAGTGAATGGTGTGATGCCAAAACATCAGTCTGGCTTTCGCAAGGGACATTCCACCGAGACACTCCTTGTCCGTCTTCTATCAGACATCCATCAGGCTATGGATTCGGGCAGGGTTACACTATTGGCTCTTCTTGACGTGAGCGCTGCCTTCGATTCGGTAGATCATCAGATACTCCTTACAAGGCTTTCGGCATCATACGGGATCTCAGGCCGTGCATTGGCTTGGTTCTGCTCCTATCTTGAGGGGCGGGCCATGAGGGTGAAGATTGGAGACGACAGGTCTGTCTGGGTGCCTGTTGTTTGTGGTGTTCCTCAGGGCTCAGTCCTGGAGCCACTACTCTTCGTTCCCTACCCAGCCGACCTCTATGATGTTGGGGCTTCGCTGGGTCCCACATTTCATCAATTTGCTGATGACCAACTGTATTTGTCCTGTCGACCTGAGGGCTCGGTGGTGTGCGCGCAACAGATGCATTGTGCACTTGCGACGGTGCATGACTGGATATCTGCCAATCATCTTAAACTCAACACGACCAAATCACAGTTTATATGGTTCGGTACAACATGTGCACGTTGTAGGATCGATAAAATTGCCCTTACATTGGCATCCCTTAGTCGACAGTCCTGTGATGTAGTGAGGGACCTTGTGGTGCTTCTTGCGACGACGGCTTATGATGGCTGATCATGTGTCACACATCTCCAGGACTAGTTACTATGAACTCAGGCAGAACCGAGTGATACGGGGGACGCTGTCGCTGAGCGCTGCGGCCGTGCTAATACACTCTTTTGTTTTCACACGTCTTGACTACTATAATGGGTTCCTCCTGGGCCTCACTGAGTTCCGTCGTCATCAACTCATAAATATTCACACATATCCGACTACATGCGACGTGAGCTACACTGGCTTCCAGTTGCTGATCGTGTGCAATTCAAGATTGCTACGATGGTTTGGAAGGCTACGACTGGCACTTCTCCGGACTAAATTGCTGAATCTTACCTTCCAGTTGTCACTCAAACTGGTCGGCGGGCTCTCCGGTCTGCCTTCCGAAATGACTTGATTGTAACTCCGTTTCGAACCACCACCCGTGCTCGTCGGTACTTCTCGATTGCGGCGCCACGGACCTGGAATACACTTTCGCCATCTGTGCGTGCCACTAATACTGCACGCGGCTATATGGTTTTCTCTAAACTCTTAAAGACGCACTTTTACAGCTGTTTGATGGCCACGTGTTGAGCGCTTCTGAGAGACTCTTAAGTGGCGCTATATAAATGTTTTGTTACATTACATTACATTACATCATCTATATATATTTATACCTATATACATAATTATGTTCATGTATGTATACGTCTATATATTATATTTACTTTGTACTATGTACTATATTGTTAGCTTTGCTGTATGAGACTTGATGTTGCGCTGTTGTCAAGGCTTTGGCTGTGCTGTCACTAATTTAGACTTTTGAAATGTTATTATAAGTGTCCCTATAGTTAGCGGAATCTTGATCCATTTTGGGACTTCTCTTGCGGCCAATCTTGTTATTGCATGCGGAATTGTTCTGTGCATGATCTGATTTGGTTTCAATAAAAAGTTTTGATTTGATTTATATAACGGGCAGTTGCGAACGCAGGAGTGGGAAAGCTTTATAACACTCCAATTTCGGTTTAATTGTTGATGTGTTCTCCTGTTTGCTGATGTGCTGAAAGCCTCGATCATGTCTTTCGAAATTCTGGACTGGGTGGAAAATCAATATGCAATGCAAATTAAATGGGCCAGTTCAGACTAGAACTAACCTTATTAAGAAAAAGGCAATGGGTAACCAGATAGGGATATTTTGATTCACCTTTCTCGGATCTCACACTGAGCCTCATGTTAGCAAGAGGTTAGATTTGAGGTTCGCTAGCAATGTCTGTTTTCCGGGAATGAATGGGTTACCGACGGCAATGAATCTAGAGGACCAAGATTCCGATGAGCATGACGAAAAGTCACGAAATTGCCACCTGAAAGCCTGCTTACTGCACGACCACCTACATCGAACTTCGATCACAACTTCAATGGAACAGAATCTGGCTACCTGTTGTGACTGAAAAGACGCATTCCCTACACTGAAGCATAATAGGAATATATTGGAATAATATATTCACACCTAACTCTCTGATTGCACCCAAATGATCATCTCTGGTGACTCCAGGACTCAGCGGGTCCCTGTTATTTTGGGTGTTCCTCAGGGTTCTGTCCTAGGCCCGCTCTTATTCATTTTATACACAGCGGATATTCCCTCTCTTTTCGCTAACCATTCAGCGACTGGCAACCTTTTCGCTGATGCAGGGCTTTTTTTAGCGTGCAGTTCTACACAAAATGTGCAGTTGGAAATCAATTTGTGCAACTGTAAAAGCAATTTTGTGCAGTGAAAAATTGAGGAAAAGTGTCGTTACCACCCCCCCGGTCGTCAACTTTTTTCGTGACTACCCCCCCGGTCGTCAACTTTTCAAAGAGGTTATGCAGTTCTAAAAATTCCTTAAAAAAGCCCTGCGCTGATGATGTCCAAGCTTGCGAGCATGGGTCCCCTTCTGCTCTACTCCTTCTCGCTCGTCAAATTGAGGCTCTCTCACAAGATCTTCATCTCTGGATGTCTTCTTATCGTCTTTCCTTAAACTCCTGCAAAACCCAGCTAATTTGGTTTGGCACTCTCCAGCAGCTCAAAAACCTTGACTATGCATTACTCTCTGAAAGGTTTCCTCGTTTTACCTTTTCGTCTAGTGTCCGAGACCTGGGTGTCACCCTAGACAGTTCTCTCACTTTTATTATTACTGATATCCCGTCTTTCTCGATTCTCCTACATCTCTACATTCATGGTTGAACAACTTCACTGGCTCCCTCTGTCTGGCCGAATACAATTCAAAGTTCTTATTTTAGTCCTTAAGTCTCAACTGGGTCTTGCTCCGAAGTATCTTTGCGATCTCATTCTTCGCCCCCTCTCTGCCACTTCCCTGCATCCTCTTCGATCCTTTGATCGGCTTACCTCATTGTTCTCCGCGTCAGGACCTCAATGACTCAATCCAGATCCTTCGCCTGCATAGGTCCCTCTCTGTGAAATGGACTTTCCCCACCGGTCCGCCCCGCCATCCCTATAATAGTCTTTCCTAATCTTTTTCTAAACTAAAATCCTGCCTTTTCTCTCGGGGTTGCTTGCACTGGGAGTGCTTTTGAAAGGCTCTTGCTGAGAGAAGCGCTTTATAAATGGACAAATACACTAAAATACAATACAATATTAGCACAAACTGCAAGTTTCTGTGTCGGAGATTATCGACACATGAAGGATCTAATTATGATAGCTTATCCTCCATTGGACCAGAAGAGGCCGGTCAGTGGGCCCCCGCACAACACGTAACTGGGACACAGGGACTAACCTACACCCGCTAGAGTTTAGGGTGTATTCAGTCTCTAAGCAAGTGCCAGGCAGATGTGTTGGGGAAAAGGCAACATTCTGAAGAAGACCTATTCAGTTCCTTCGTTACGAGATCCGTACGCCTCTTAAACATTTGTTCTCATCTAACTCTTTCTCTGAAATTTTTATGAAACGATTCCACAAAATTTCATCTCTTTCATGTTGTATTTCAGTTCCGATATTCTAGTCTTATGAAAAAATTAATGTAGCCTAAATGTAATGTATCAAATTAGATCAGCGGAATTAAACAGTTCTGATGTCTTTGAAAACAACATTGCCAGCAACTGATTTTTCTTAATGAGACAGCCTGCCAGTTTCTTTAGTAATACATGTAATATAACGGGAGAATTGTCTATACGGCCTATAATTATAGAGCTATAGAAATTAAATCTGTAAATGAAGAAATTTGGTTATGCTATGAGAACCTAATATTGCAAACATCGTAACTTTGTAGAAGTGGGATCGTTCTCATTTTCTGGAGAATCTATCTGGTTTTGAGACGAATTGCAGTATGATTGAAAATGTCAAAGCCCAGCCTTACGACCTGAAGCCGAGATTGCCTTTCTTTGGTGCTCATGGCTATGCGCTGAACAAGAGAAGCACCCCAGTCGCTCTATACACAATACTGACAGGCTTAAAGACAGTGAGTCACATAATTTTAACAGAACGCTATCTTCTTACAGACGGAGGGAAAGTTGCT